>JAHPZR010026816.1:0-12500 GCA_019787425.1 Platygyra sinensis
AGTTAAGCTTAACGGAAGTTAAACATCTTTCAGTATTTTAAAGTCAAGTTTTCGACAGCGCAACTGAGAAAAGTGACTGTTTTATTTAACTAAGAGGGAGCCTGGAAACACGTTAATGAAGAAACAAACTAGATAAAGTAATCAAGTGTCATACAATAGAAATTGTAAAAGAAACCTTGCATACTGGTTCCGATGTGAAGTGTCGAGCTGAGAGTATTACTTATCTGATCTGAAGGAAAGATTAACTCATTAGACAAATAACGCACGCAACAAGACTTGTAAACTCGACATGTTTTACACGTTTGGTGAGCCTGTGACACCAACCAACGTGTTACAACATATTGCCACAGGATATCCAAACGTGTGCACCGTGTTGTGCGCGCTATGGCTGGCTGATTGCTGCAGTGATCTGCGATATGATGCCTTAATTGCGTGCGTTTGGCCCGGCCTTTATGAAACTTTAATAACCTAACTTTTGGCTGATAAAAGTACTATACTAACGAACCACCATTGTGTAATCAGTGTGGGTTACAATATTGTTTTTCAGACAGATAAGATACGAGCAAACATTGAAAGTCAGCCTCACAAAGAGCCTTTCATTAACGTCGACTGATATAATTTTCAAGATTAGTGTTGATTCTTATCCATAACTTAGGGAACTTATCTTATATTTTCACTCTGATAAATTAAAAAAACCGTCTCAAGGCTGCTGCCTGGGGAGCCCAGCAGCCTGGGGCACCCAAGAAAGTCTTTTGGGCTCCTCAATTTTTGCAGCAGCTCCCAAACATTACCTGTTGGGCTCCTAATGTTTTAACTTTTGCCCTTCTGGGCTCCTTGAAATATTGTTAGGCAACAGCCTTGCGTCTGATGATTAATGCTTAGCATCATTTAACTTGTACTCAACCGCTAATTTATTTTCCATGCATGTAGAAGAAGAGGCTAAACAATCTTACAAAAAACGTGGAAAATCAGTCAGAAGAGGAAATAATGGTCTTCTGGATCTCAGTTTTCCACAGCAACGAACCGAATTGTAATGTTACATGAAACAGTATCATATTGAGTCTACATAGCTTCAAGAATTAATAGATCTTATAGTGAGTAACAACTTAATACAATCTTTTTTTTAAGCTTTTGCCTTATAACACGCAAAAAAGATTTTGAACACAAGTTGAAAATGAGGTCAATCATGAGAATACTGATTTCAGTTTAATTTCGCAAACGCACTGCATGAAAAACGACGCAATAAGTATGGGTTATTGACCAAGTGTGAGGTCAAGATGGCTGGATATTGGCCAAGTTATTTTTTTGCGTGTTTATGGACCGAGACGAAGTCGAGGTCCATAAACTCGCAAAAAAAGAACGAGGCCAATATCCAGCCATCTTGACCGAACACACTTGGTCAATAAAGGATTTATTATATGGCTTTTGGTGAAATTTTGCTTTCGGGATGCAGCGGGTAGTCCCGAGCGGGCAAGATGGCTCCATCTTGCCCGCTCTGGTAGCCAATCACAGCGCGCGATTTGGTTCATCTTGCCCGCTCACGGAGCTAGCCATATAATAAAAGCCCCTTATGGGAAAGGTTACAATGAAACAACGGACACGAAATCAAAATTTGGAATTCGGCCAATAACATTAAAATCAGATCACTATCCCTGTCTGCCAGCAATAAAATCCTGGGTACGCTTCCACACTTCTAGTTTTTGAATTAATCCGTCCACAAGTCCAAGATTGGGTCTGAAAATGTCCACAATCAACACAACGCGATCTTCCCGTGCACCATTGCGAGCAGAATGCTCAAACGTATCGTCGAACAAGATGCCTTTCCCCTCTTCCCACGGTATGTTGACTCCGGCCACTGTGAGCCATGAGTGCTTGCCATAATCCGGGACAATTAGCGCCAGATGGTAGCGAAGAATGGACGCTGTTGATCCACAATGCGCGGGAATGGATCCACCTGCTTTCAGAAGCGAGAAAGCAGCGTTCTGAACTTCGGGAAGCTTCTCCAATATGGACAGAGTCAAGGGAAAGTAGTCCTTGACTTCGTCTATGGGTTTGCCATAACCCAAAATCATGGCCAATTTCCAATTGCTTTCTTTGTTAAGTTCGTCTCCACCAGTAGTATGAACGTTACACATGCCCATGCCTTTTTCCACAAAAGACAACAGCTCATCTCGAATCGCTTCCCAGTTAGCTTCCAGCTGGCTCAACCATGGAAACGTTTTGAGATGATTCTTGAATATCGCTAAAAATATAGGCAAAGTTAAACACAGAAAGTCACCATCGCATGTTTTTAAAAAGCTCCACTGAACGTCAAATTTACGCTGTGGAAACTTACCAGGTCGATCCCCGAAGGAGGTTATTCGGCGGTAGAAAAATTCAATCGAGACATTTAGCGGAGAGCGGATGAGAATTTTCCATCCGGCTTTTATGTAAAATAGAAAGACGATGACTACTAAAATACACAGGACAGACAAGTAAAATGCAGATGAAACCATTGAGATCATCGCAACTACGTTTGTGCGCAACTACACTGTGCCCGGTCCAGCGAAACACAAGAAATAAAACTGCGTCGATTCTAGATCGAAACTGAAAACTATCCTCTGGTTATCTTGATAGGAGTGTCAATCAAAAAGTCACGAGTTGAATTATATTGAACCAAAAACTCCCTTTTCTTCTTAAAAAACAAAAATGAATTCCGGTTTTCTATGAATGCAAGTCGCCACTTAAGGAAAGTGTGGCACGTTTCCAAGAGTTTTTGGGTTTATTTGAGTAAGAATCTTAGAAACTCACGACCTGAAGGGAAGAAACATCAAAAATCAACTCCCGACTATCAAAAAACAATCGGTATAGTTAACAGCTCTCGTGCCACGTTCGTCAGCTTTGGCGGTTTCTCATCGTAACCGATCGACACTAACAACACTGAAATAGCAAGGTCAGTAATTCTTCGAAAATCACAAATCTTTTTATTATTAGCTCTAAATGACACATTAAGCTTCCTTTATCAGATTAAACCCCCACAAAAGTCGACAAAATTAAAAAGATATTTTATTTCTAATTCATGATTTTGAAAGTGTATTTTCATCTGGTTCCAACGTATGCTGTTGTGACAAGTTTTTCCAAGAATGTCCGAGGTTTTGTTTTCCCATAGTGTTCAGCTTGTAAGGAACTTGTCTTGACCCTGTAACAACCATGTGGTCGATCTAAAACAAGAAGGATGATGCTCGAAGCATGGACACACTACAGTCACAGAAAATTGTCAACACTGCAACGCAACTGCAACGCGCAGGCGCATTCTTATCTGATAGTTGAAGATAGCAGCAACCATGAAACCACATCTGCACATCTGGGTAAAAGTCCCAAGAAAAAAGGTATAAATATCTTATACTTGTTACAAGTTCTTGTCACGAGGCAAAAAATTAACCAATCAGATTCACACGACCTAATGATATAACACCACCTTCTTGGACTGTGAGTGTGTCAATCTGCCGAGAAACAACGGTAGATAAGAATCACTCGTACTCCGCTGTCTCTGAGGAAAAAATCAAATTGAAGCGAGGTAAGTGAGTTTTTATGTCTTACTTTGTGTGGCTCCTATGATCAACTTATGACTAAACATTGGGTTAATATTGCTTTCTTGATTTACCTGGTCGATCCATCTAACTCAAACACAATTTGTTTCGTAGATGGAAGCTATCAAGGCTGTTCCTGAGAAACGCGAAGGCCGAAAGGAAAAACCTTTAGGTATCAAAAAATCTCATAACTGTGCATTAATTCAACAAAATTAAACAAAACTAAGACACAAAACTAAGTGCACTATTTTAATCAAATTTCCGGGACGACCACCAAACCAAAGTAATGCCTGTTTAAAGTTTTTTTTTTTAAATACTCATTTTGAGGACGTCATGCTTTTCCTAGGCCTGAACAATTTTGAACAAGCCAATTCCGTGAAATGAAACTACATTGTCTTTGCAGCTGGTATGAGTGCGAAATTCACTGATGAACTTATCTTATCTAAACTTTCAAGAATGCCTCTGTTTGAATTTTTACCTTTATCTTCAGTTTTGGTTTTCTTTAAAGGCACCTTAGTAAACAGAATCTTTTCTAGTCCTTCCAAAATTTATCACAACATATACTTCCGAAATCAATCCGAAATAGCCATGCATTTAAGCAAGAAGAGTTATTTCCTCAGCCAGACTTTCGATTTATCAGTAATTTTCTGATAGTACAGTTGTTTCGTAATTGAAAATTCATTTTAAGGGTAAGTTTCGCGAGACGAAGCCATTTGGCTTACAGCCAATTTAATTTAACTGTTATTACTGTAATGTAACTCTTGATCTATGTCTATGTGTGAGAACTAAAAGTGCTATTTGGATTGAATCCCCCCTTCCAATCCTCCAAAGAGGCCCCTTATGTGCTTGCGCGTGAGGGAAGGGACTGAGAAGGGAGGCTCCCAATTCACTCCCCCACCCGCCACCGAAGGAACCTCTGCGGAGGAAAGTGGATTAAATTCATTACTTCATGATCAACGCATCGTTCGCTTGCAGTGCCGCTGTCCTGTGCAGCAGAGATGCGAGTCTTACCAGCTGCCTTGGCATTGGCTGAGCCGATGAAAGACCCAGGCAAACAGATGCCAACAGCTTCTTACACTTTTGGGAAAGACGTGAGTTCCTACAGTGATTGGGACTGGTAACAGCATCACCACAGCTGGACACGTTGACAAGATTCAACTGTGATTCAATATGATGTAAAAGAGGTCATAATCAATAAAGTAAAATTGTGAAACGTTAAGTCTCAAACAAAAATTGTGTAAGTTCAATATGTTTACCACTGCTATTTGTTTCTTATTTTTGATCAAACATTTGATGAGTTTGTTATCCCAGCCTGCCAGCAAAATCCTGCGTACGTTTCCACACTCCTAGTTTTTTAATCCGGTCCACAAGTGGATGAGAATCTTCCATCCTGCTTTTGTGCAAAATAAAAGGACGATAACTTCCAAAATACACAGGGCCAGCAGTCAAATAAAGAAAGATGAAACCATTGAGATCATCGCAACTACGTTTTATTGATAGGAGTGTCAATCAAAAAGTCACGAGATGAATTATATTTGATTAAATTCCCCTTTTTTCTTTTAAAAAACTTGAACTAATTCCAGTCTTCTCGTATAAATGGAAGCTGTCACTCAAGGAAGGTGTGGCACGTTTCCAATAGTGCTTGGAACTATTTCAGTTAGAATCTTAGAATCTTACGAGCTGAAGGGAAGAGACATTACAATTCAGCTCCCCGACTATCAAAACAACATTCTATACTGTTCACAACTCCAGTAGCACGTTTATCAGCCTTATTAGTTTCTCATTGGAACCGATCGACAGATTCTACACAAAGAACGCTGAAACGCTGAATTAGCAAGGCAAATCCTAGAAATTTGGCTTGGAAAGGTAACTCAATTGGAGGCCGTGTCAATGTTGTCAATTGTCAAACGTATGAACACTCTTTTATTATAACTGAAACAAAGACATCCAGTTTTAAACTCCGGAAGAGTCTGTTTCATCTCTTCCCAGAAGGTATCGCGCGACGTGCTCGGACACGTTAAGACCAAGACTGTGTTCTAACCAGAGCCAGGCTCCTCCGGGATTACATTCCAGGAATATGATGTCATCTCCGCGCTCTAAGAAGTCGTAAGCGCCAAAAACCAACCCTGCTTTCTCATGGAACTCTAGCAAACGCTCTTTAAATGGCTCGGATACCTGTTTAGGAAAAAAAATCGAATTCGAACAAGTCAATTTCGAAATGAAAAAGCATCAGAAGGTTACTATGAAATTATTAAGTTATAAAAGCTACATGCCATGTGAAAAAAACAGACACCGTTTTTCTTGTACCAAACAAACACCGCTTCTCCAAGATAGGATTACTTAAACTCCTCAGGAACCTACTCGTTAATAAGCTTTAGGCAAAATGGCAAGATACATGGCTTTCAGAAATGATGAACAAAAACACTTCCCTAATAAACACTAGGCTTTATTTATTTTGACACTGTATTTCTGAGGGCCAAGTTTGGAATACGCTGGGTGAAAATACGTTAAAAATTGCACCTGTGCTACACTGCAAAGTTCATCCTTGTCCTGGCATCGTCTCCAATCCAAGCGATCTTTTCTCTCATCAAGTATCTGCGAAGCAATACGGGCGACAAACACCGCTCGGCCAACCACAGTGATTCGTAAATCAGACTTTCTTTCCACCAGTTCCTGATAGATGGCTGGACACCGAGTGATGCTTGCTGGGGATGTGGATGGAAATTCTTTTGTGATTTCTGTGGTGTAGAGCAGCTTGTCGGGCGGTACGAAAAGAGGCGTTAGGCTTTTGAATATCACTCGTCCGTGATCTACTTGCTCGAAAAGTTTTCCGACGGCTGTTGGGTTGTTCGTGATGATGGTCTGAGGCACAGTCAGTCCAACTTGCTGTGCGAGTCTCAACTGATGCGGCTTGCAGTTCAAGAGCTCCGAGGTGGCCAGCGGGTTTAACCATCTGGCGTCGGGAAGATATGACGCAAGTGAACGAATCACCGACTTCCACTCCTTCAAGGCGAAGTCTTTAGCGATTAAACCTTGGAGATCTTCATTTGCCGAAAGCACGGCCGGCTTCCAGCGATACCAGACCGATCTGATCGCATCAGCGGCGATTCGGTCGCCATCGACAACTATAGTGCAGTTACTATATGGCTCAGAGTGACTTCCAGCAGTGATTTCAATGAAATGGCTTCCACATAAAGGGTTGAACAACACAACTCTTGCCTTGCTGTCCATTGCTTTCACATGTTTATCGACCTCTTGTATGTGCGGATCTTCTGCACTACCAATGCATAGAATTGTGTTCGCCATCGCAGATGTATTAGGGTACACGCTACCAACTAGTCAAGTGAAAAGCTGTGAAAATCAATATTTTTTTCTAGAATTTTTGGAGATCTAAAACGAGTCAGGGGTTTCACTTTCGTACACAACAGTTGCGAAGAAATTATAAAGTTTCCTAATTGTAAGGGAAATTTCTCACTTGTGGAATAAAAATTAGTAATCTTTCATTATCGGAAGTGAACAATATAGAGATTAAAATCAGATTACGAAATTAAACATTAAATTTAATGTCGCTTAAATAAAGGAGCTAATTTTCACAGATATAAAATATCCTTCTAACAAATGAAAGTATAAATGCTTTGATATCTCGGGATACTGATTGTCACAGGGGAAATGTATCGAATTTCTGAGAATTGTTCATAAAAAACATTAAAACAAGTTATTTCCTGTTCAGGAAAAAAAAAATTATCAAGTAACATATTCCTCAGAAAATGAATTCCTACACCACGATTAATCAAGACCCTATAGACGTTGTGTGATAACATGATAAACGTGTGAATAAAAACATGTTTTCTTTGAAAAGTCGGTTTTGATATCATCTCGAAAATGAAAGTCGTAAGGGTCATACATAGATATATTAACATTTCATGGAAAAAAGAGCCAGAACGATTTATAACCAGTGCGTATATATTGCGTTCATCCGTTTGGTTTTTTGCGTCAGTTGAGGTGAGAAGTTGTTATACATTAGACAGGACTGCGAAAGAGCATTTTTGCTTGTGTATAAACTTGAATGGGGTGAAATCCTTGGGAAAACCCCTCAAAATCCGTCCATTAGTTACAGCGAAACTCCGTTAATACGATCACCACTAAACGTTGGCCGTATTTTAACAGGTATTTCTCAAACTCATCAATAATTCATCAAGTTAAAAAGAATAAAAACCGTGAAGGAGGTTTGGATACCCGGTCTTAATTAGCATAGATTTTGACGATTTCACCTCTCCGTTTACTCTTTAGTTTTTGTTTCGTTTGAGAAGATATATCGATATATCAAACACGAGAGATTTTCTTTCATCGGCTATCTAAACACCTCGAATTTCGTCAAAAATACTCCGCTGCGTGTCGTAATTTCAACTCTCTTCCCGGTGTTTGGATATCCCGATGAAACACTGTCTATCGTGTTTGATATATTACATAACAATTCCACCTCCAACGTACAACAGTATGCAAACATAAGTTTGAACATTCAATCAGTACACACATACAATATCAACCATGGAAAAACGAACACAAGAAACGAAAATAAGACTAATAGCGTGGTCATAAAGAAGAGATGACTGTACATGGCGGAATTCAACTGTAGTGAATAAAACGTTTTATAAGTTACTTCAAAAACCCCTCCTTAAAATCTGCCAGTTATTTGGTTACATTAAATCTGATCGATCTCAATAGCCGACCCCAGTAAAGCTAAAGCATAGTTAATAAAAGGGAATGGTTATGACACCCGAAAATTAAAAAAAAAATTGTCTTTGTAACTTGTCAGTGTCAATTTGTAACAGTGTCTTTGTGTTTGCAATTGTTGACACTGACAGTTCTCAGAGATTGAAGAGAAGACTGGTCAAGCAAGTTACAGTTCTACCACCTGACTTCACATTGAAGTTGAGTACAGTGAGACAAAGCACTCTCAATGCAAAGTTTAATGAACTGTCGCGGATTCATGATGTGTGGTATGCTTATCACAGCAGTAGAGTAGACAACTTCCATTCAATCTTGAACAATGGATTACATGCACATTTAAAAAAGGTGAGTTTGACCAACCGAATGGCCAGCCAACTGGCTGCTTGACTGCATGACTGACTGACTGACTAACCGTCTGACAGACTGGCCAACCAACTGTCTGACTGGCTGACTGACTGATTGTCTGTCTGTCTGTCTGACTGACTGACTGACTGACTGACTGACTGACTGACTGACTGACTGGTGACTTACTACTGACTAGCTGCTGACTAACCAGCCAACCGACTGAGTGACTGGCTGACTGATGCTTCCTTCCTTGTTTGATTGATGGATTGATTTATTGTTCTTTATTTTATTTAGACATGATTCTTTGGTGAAGGGACATACCTTTCAAGTGACCTCACTATCTGCATGATGTACAGTCATTACGGTCAAGGCTGGAAAAATAGTGTAATTGGAGATAAAATAAGTTGTGTAGCTGTCTGCGAGATCTTGGACCATCCAGATGTGAAGTGTACAGTTAAATCAAAAACCAATAGTGAAAGACAAAATCGCTCAAGGGCCAGAGCAAGAAATAGTGAGGGAGGGGATGTTCCCGAGAGATATTATGTGGTCACAAACAACCAAGCAGTAAGGGTGAAATATGTTGTTGGTTTATGCTGAGAAGAAAATTCTAACAAGGTATGTTGAATTAAATAATTATGTCAAGTTACATATGCACAGACTTTGTTTGATCTTTGGAGAATATATTGGTTCAAATCCACTTTCGAATTTTTTTATTTGATTTTTCAATTGAAATTTCTGTCATTAAAATACTGATTTTTAAATTATTAAAAAAGCCATTTAACATTATTTATTAAATTTACTTGAGAATCTGATGTATTCCATAGACAGAAAAAGTTCTGAGAACAGCATCGCTTACAAATACGGATTCCTCAATCTTCCTCAACATTCAAATCAATCCCTTTTTCCCCCAGACTAAATCTATTTGAGTGATGTATCAAGTTAGATGAAAAAAAAAAGGTTTTAGACACTTTAATTAATGTGTCATTATTTTCTCTCCCTCTCCAGCGCACCAGCTTGGAACTGGCTGATATTCAGATATCCATTAGCTTCAATAATGATTGTGTATATCTTAATTTTAGTTCTGGTTGGTTTGTCTAGAACAAGACTTTTCCAGAAATTTTGTAGCAAATATTTTAAAGGAAGTTAGCATTCTGAGCAAAATAACTGATTAATTAAAATTAATGCAATATTTGATATTTGAAATAGTATGGTAACGAGGTTCTAGTTCAACCATAAAATGGGAAAGGCTTTCTGTAATGCATATTGTGTGAAATTTGTTGTCGTTGTTGGTTGTTCTTGTTGTTGTTGTTGTTGACAACTGAAAGGATATTTTAGTAATAACGAAATTGTGTTTCACAAGTGAGAGAACTACTAACTGCGTTGGTGTAAAAGGGAAAACAATTTTGTATGATTGTCCTTGTATATTTGGAGGTGGTCAGGCGATATTGAGCAATCTATTTTTCGCCAAATAAAACTCATGTTTTTGACTGGAAACAGGGAGTAGTCATTTTAGTAACCCCTAAAACATTTAGAGTACATATAAAATAAGTGGACTGAAAAGATGCAAATGAAATGCTTTGTAACATTAGCAGACAAGCAATGTCAGTACGACATTTAGAAATAAAAACAATGTGTTGCTGTAGTAGCACTTGAATTGAATTGCATTCGTGTAAGTTAACAAAAAGTGCTTATTTGTGGTATGTTTAGAGACATATCGGGGAAACCCCTTTCGTCAATTGTCAAAGGGGTTTTTTTTCGAAACGTCTCTAAATATACCCTACATAAGCACTTTTTGTTAACTTAGACGATGCAATAGGCCCTTTGCAGGATCCAGTCACATGGTACGGAATGAATTACGCTGGGACGCAAATGGAGCAGTGGGTCTTTCAAGACAAAGGAAAGTCGGGCTGGACTGGTAAGAGTTCCTTTGTTTTGGAAGTCCCACTGCGTCATTTGCGTCCCAGCGTAATTTATTCCGTACCATGTCACCGGATCCTGCAAAGGGCCTATTTTAGTACAACAGCGCGAGATGTACAAAATGATAATAACGTGTATTGTGATTTTAATTGGTTATAATAAGAAAGTTTTTATTACGGCCATCTTGATGACTCAAGCAATAATTGCTGATGGCAAAACAAATACGGCTTGACATGGCTTCGCGACTAAAACAAGTTAAACTTAACGAAAGTAAAACATCTTTCAATATTTTAAAGTCGAGTTTTCTACAGCCCACTAAGAAAAGTCACTGTTTTATTTAACCAAGGGGGAAACTAGAAACACGTTAATGAAGAAACAAACTAGATAAACTAATCAAGTGTCATACAACAAATTGTAAAAGAAACCTTGCATACTGGTTCCGATGTGAAGTCTCAAGCTGAGAATACTAATTATTTGTTGGAAAGATAACGCACGTAACACTTCAACGCAAGACTTGAGAACCCAGCATGTTTTACACGTTTGGTGACCCTGTAACACCAATCAACTTGTTACAACATATCCAAACGTGTGCAGCGAGCTGATTGCCGCAATGATCTGCGATATGATGCGTTAACTGCGTACATTTAGCTAGGCCTTTATGAACTTTAAAAAACCTAACTTTTGGCTGATAGAAGCACCATACTAACAAACCACCATTGTGTAATTAGTGTAGGTGTCCAGAATTCCGCCTGATTGCAGCCGGGTTACAGTATTGTTTTTAAGACAGATCGCAGAAGATTAGAGCAAACAATTCAGCTTCACAAAGAGTCATTCATTAGTATTTTAAATTCAACATCAACTGATATAATTTTCAATATTATTATCGACTCTTATCCATAACTTACGAAACCTATCTTATATTTTCACCCTGATAAAAATACTGATGATTAATACTCAGCACCCTTCAACTTGAACTCATCCCCTAATTTATTTTCCATGCATAGAGAAGAAGAGGCTAAACAACCCTACAAAAAAAGGAAAATCAGTCGAGGAAATAATTGTCCTCTGCGTGGATCTCAGTGTTCAAACAGTATATCGAGTCTACATTACTTTAAGTATCAAGAACGAAGAGATCTTATAGTGAGTAACAACTTAATACAATCTTTATGTTATTAAGTTATTGCCTTATGACACGCAGAAAAGATTTCAAAAACAAGTAAAAAATAAGCTTAATCATGAGAATACTGATTCCGTTGATGCATATTTAATGATGCAAATACACTGAGAAACAAAGCGATAAAAGCCCCTTATGAACGGTTAAAATAAAAAAATTGCGGATACGAAATCAAAATTTGGAATTCTGCCAATAACATTAAAATCAGTTCACTATCCCTGTCTGCCAACAATAAAATCCTGGGTACGTTTCCACACTTCTAGTTTTTGAATTAATCTATCCACAAGTCCAAGATTGGGTCTGAAAATGTCCACAATCAACACAACGCGATCTTCTCGTGCTCCATTGCGAGCAGAATGCTCAAACGTATCGTCGAACAAGATTCCTTTCCCCTCTTCCCACGGTATGTTGACTCTGGCCACTGTGAGCCATGAGTGCTTGCCATAATCCGGGACAATTAGCGCCAGATGGTAGCGAAGAATGGACGCTGTTGATCCACAATGCGCGGGAATGGATCCACCCGCTTTCAGAAGCGAGAAAGCAGCGTTCTGAACTTCGGAAGCTTCTCCAAAATGGACAGAGTCAAGGGAAAGTAGTCCTTGACTTCGTCTATGGGTTTGCCATAACCCAAAATCATGGCCAATTTCCAATTGCTTTCTTTGTTAAGTTCGTCTCCACCAGTAGTATGAACGTTACACATGCCCATGCCTTTTTCCACAAAAGACAACAGCTCATCTCGAATCGCTTCCACAGTTAGCTTCCAG
>JAHPZR010026816.1:17500-25000 GCA_019787425.1 Platygyra sinensis
GCTTCCGTACACGACTGGCTGCGAAGAATTAAAAAGTTTCCCTAATTTGAAAGGGAAATTTCTCACTTTCATCATCTGAAGTAAACAATATAGACCCGATTATCAAGTAGGTTAGTTTCTTGAAGATGAAAATCAGATTAAGAAATTAAACATTGAATTTAATGTCACTTAAAACAAAGGATGACTAAGTTTCACAGACGAAATTTCCTTCTGACAAATGCAAATATAAATCACTTTCATATCTCCGCATACTGTATTGGGGGACACAGGGGAAATGTCTCGGACTTTCTGAGAATTGTTAATAAAAAAAAAACAATTAACAAGTTATTTCCTGTTTCAGGAAAAAAAAGTATTATCAAGAACATATTTCTCAGGAAAGGAAATCCTAAGCCATGATTAATCCGAAGACCCGGCTTGTAGACGTTGTGGTTGTTTACATGATAAACGTGTGAATAAAACATGTTTTCTTTTTAAAAGTCGGTATTGATATCATGTCAAAAATGAAAGTCGTAAGGGTCATACAAATAAACATTAACATTTCATGGAAAACAGAGCCTGAACGATTTGTAACCAAAGCGTGTGTGTATTTGCTGCGTTCATCGTTTGGTTTTGCGTTAGTTTGAGGTAAGGAGTTGTTGTACAAAGAAAGGAAAGCGAAAGAGCATTTTTGCCTAAAGTGCAGAGGGATGGGGTAAAATCCCTGGGAAAACCCGGGGAAAACCGATCTCAATGTCGTATTGATATCATCTCGAAAATGAAAGTCCTAAGGGTCATATTAACATTTCATGGAAAAAGAGCCAGACCGAATTATAACCTGCGCGTATGTATTGCCGCGTTCATCGTTTGGTTTGCCTTGGTTGAGGTAAGAAGTCGTTGTACATTACAGGGGCGGATCTAGGAGATGAAGCCTTCTTCTTCATATTCGCTTTTATAATTTGTTTACCTCACCAGTCAGTGGACGTCATTCCTTAGAGGTGCATCCCCTCCTTAGGTAAAATCCTGGATCCGCCCCTGCATTAGAAAGGAAAGCAAAAGAGCATTTGTGCTTAAAGTGCAACGTGGATGGGGTAAAATCCCTGGGAGAAACCCCGGGGGAAAATCCCTCAAAATCCGTCGTTAATTAGTTACAGCGAAACTCCTTTAATAGGGTCATCAAGGTTGGCCGTAGTATTAAGGCAGAGTCAAGTATCATGACGTCTTTTGACAGGCATTTCTCAACTCGTGCATACTTCATCAAGTTAAAACAAAGAAAATCACAACCGTGAAGTAGGTTTTGGATACCCGGTCTTAATTAGCATAGATTTTCATGATTTTACCTCTCCGTTTACTCTTCAGTTTTTTCTTTCGATTGAGAAGATACACCAAACCTCGAGACAGTGTTTCATTGGGTATCCAAACATCTCGAATTTCGTCAAAAATACTCCGCTGCGCGTCGTATTTCCAACTCTCTTCCTGGTGTTTGGAAATCCCGATGAAACTCTCTCTCGTGTTCTTATGCCGCTCACACTAGGCCATTTTTTGTCGGCCGACAAAAAATTGTCACTTGTCGGCTAGTGTGCGGTGAATTCAGACAAGTCTGCGACAAAATTGGGGCTTGTCGAGCGAAATCTGACAGTGCTAGATCTAGAAACGTGTTTTCGGGCCTTGTCGGCTGGTGTGCGGTGGACCAAGACAATTTGTTGGGGCTTGCGCGTACCTCAACCAACAAGGAATTTTCATGAGAGTCACGTGGATTAAAGTCTTTTCCAACAAGTCGTCTTTTCCATCAAAGCAAGTTTCAATAGCCCTTTTCACGATTATCTCTGTTCATTTGCATTAAATGAAATCTAGCATGTATGGGAGGCAGTTTCGGGCTATTTTGCAGTTTTAGCCCGAAATAGCCCTTTTCACGGTTAGCTTTCCACATTTGCATTACAATAAAATCTAGCATGTATGCGAGGCAATTTCGGGCTAAAACTACAAAATAGCCCGAAATTGCCTCGCATACATGCTAGATTTTATTGTAATGCAAATGTGGAAAGCTAACCGTGAAAAGGGCTATTGCCTTGCATCCACGTTGATTGCATTGTATTGCAAATGAGGAAAACTTACCGTGAAAAGGGCTATTTTCGCCGAATAGGTGCCATCTTGGTTTGATGAATCGGCCCCAAGCCTAAACGCGGTAAGTAAGACACAAAATCGGCTAGTGTGCGGCAGCCTTGACATAACAATTCCACCTCCAAACAACAGTATCCAGACATAAGTCTGAACATTCAATCAGTAAACACATGCAATTTCCAGCATGAAAAACGAACACAAGAAACGAAATAAGAACAGACCGTAATTAAGTCTAATAGTCGTGGTCATGATAAAGAGATGACCGTACAAGGCGGAATTCAACTGTAGTGAATAAACAGTTTCATCAGTTACTTCAATACCACCTTCTTAAAATCTCCCAGTTACATTGGTAACAGTTAATCTGATCGATCTCCATGACGCGAGTCCGTAGAGCTAAAGCATAGTTAATAAATGGGAAATGGTTATGACACCCGGAAAACATCAGAGGAGCTCACAAAGATGCCAAGATTTATGCTGGAAAGTCTGCGACCGTGCACAGTCTTTTGTTTTGCGCTCATAACACTTATACATGAGTTTACGTAACGCAAACCGTTTCTGTTAGTTAGTTCCTCAGTACGGAGTAAACACTATTGTGTTCTGTGGCACGGTCAGGACAAAAAAAAGAGAACAAAAACCTACAATAAAGAACTGTGTCGGGTTTTTATAACCATTCCTCCTCTATTAACTATGGCTAAAGTAACAACCTCTTAGTTCACAATGGAACTAACGGATATTCTCCCTAAGGACGGTGCCTCCTAATTCAAAGGATATTTTTGCGCGGTTCACTGAATATGCGGGAAAAGCAAATCACAACGCAGTGCCTATTGAAATGCCGAAAAGAAAATTGAGGGTTACCACGCATTTTTCGGAAGATAATTAATCAGCAATATTTGTAAAACGCCTTAAAATACAAAGCACATATATGGCGTTTTTTCCCTAATTTGAAGCTTGATTATCTCTGAAAAATGCGTGGTTACCCCCAATTTTCTTTTTGGATACCAAGAGCACTTGCTAAGTTCTACTTTCTCCGCATAGTTTTGAACCGCGCAAAAATATCCCTTTATTATAAGCACCACCCATATGGAAATCCGAGTATCTCGAGATGCGCAGACCGTATGCGCAATGACAATAGTAGGCACCGTCCTTAGGTGATTTCCCAGAATTGCGTTTTGCGTCATTAGGCGCAGTCTTTTTTGCAAAGACGTTTTCTCAGTCTGTAGTCGATGCATCGTTCCGTCCCATTCCACTATCTTGTGCTGTGTATAACTATACTGTGCCTTTAAAAGATTTCTTGCTCGCGTTTTCTTTTGCAGAACGTTTTCTTTGCTTGAAGCATGAGCATCCCTGAAGAAACTAGAAATGATCGAGTCATTAACGTCCTGTGCGAAAAACTGAACCTGATAGCTTTGGTAGAAGGACAGGAAGGGTATGAACAATCCATGAAAAGACTCTTCAATGGAAGTCCTTCTAACAAACCTGAGGCATTCTTCAAACCCAGGACTGCAGACGAAGTTTGTCACGTGCTGCAGTACGCCTCAGCCAATTATTTTCAAGTATCAGTCCTTGGTGGAGGACACGACCCTAAAGGTAAGCTTCGCAGTGGCTTTCCGAGCTTTTCCTTCCAAGCCGCGACGTGTGTGGGGAAGTCTAACCAATCAGGTTGAAGCTGTATTCTTTTAACCAATCGAGTGCCAACGCGATCTAGCCTAGCTATAGGTAGCCTGAATTTCAGCCGTCTCCTCCTCTCGCTAAGTCTCGGGAGAGAGAGGTCTCTCTCCCGAGACTTAGCGAGAGGAGGAGACGGCTGAAATTCAGGCTAAGCTATAGGATATTTCCCGCGCTTTCTGGCCGTCTCAGGCCGTCTCCAATCTCGTGATCAAATCTCTTGTGAGCAAACGCCGAGATAAGCTGGTCTGTTTCGCTTACTAAGAATTTCGATTGGTTTTCTCCACCATTTGCCATAAGTCGGCAGACATTCAAACAAGAAGTTAAATTGATAGTTGCACATATTGAAGTCAGTCTACAACACACACAGGTGGGTTAGACAAAAAGTACGTGAATTAACATCTCAGACTTCTCTTATGTTCAGGTCTGGCTATAATTCGCGACGGTCTTGTCCTTGATATGTCAGCAATGAAAAACGTAGATGTAGACATTGAGGCTGCAACAGCCTGGGTCGAGGCAGGCGTGACCGTGAAGGACCTTGATGACGTCACCTGTCCCCGGGGACTCGCCGCAGTGAACGGTTCCTGCACAGATGTGGGTGTCATCGGTTTCATGTTAGGCGGGGGGTTCGGGTTTCTTAGCAGAACACAAGGGCTGGCAGTCGACAACTGTCTTCAAGTGGAAGTTGTCACACCAGCGGGTCAGTGGATTGTGGCATCACCGCATGAGCACTTGGAGCTCTACTGGGCACTGAGAGGAGCTGGGCAGGTGGGATACGGCGTGGTTACAAGGGTACAAGTCAAACTGCACAAGTTACAACAGGAATATGTTGGAGGTGAACGATTTTATGAGGTGATAGTTGATGAGGCCGAAGGCCGAATCAACTATCACCTCATAGAAATCGAGAGCGAATAATCTAATTGTTTTAGTAGAATTCTTTCTAAAGTTTACTTCAAATAACGGTTTCCAATTATTTCTCGTCGTATTATTAAACTTTGCGCCTTAAAAAGATCGCCCGGATTGAATTGGCATTTAACATTGAAGTGTGTACGCTCGCGCATCATTTTTTTCGATAATTTCAAGTTTTTTTTAAGCCAAGAAATCGTAAATGTCCTTCGTTTAGCCTTCTCAGGATTTTAATTATCCACTTTCGTCAAAATTTTCCTCCAAAACTTTGGCAAAACGAAAACACGTCGCCATTTCGTAGACGAGTTCCAGCCACTGCACACTAATGGCTGATAGTGTGCAATGGCTCAGCTAATCAGATTACAGCATTTGCATAAGTATACGAGTAGAATTCTACTAATACTAATACTGATACTGATACTGATACTGATACTGATACTGATACTGATACTGATACTAATAATAATAATAATAATAATAATAATAATAATAATAATAACAATCAACATCATTATCATCATCATCATCATCATAATCAACTTAATTTATTGAGGGCAGCTACACAACAGTAATCACTGAAAAACCAGTGGCCCTCAAATAAATATTTACAGAATATAACGAATAAAATGGTGACGTGTTCACTTTGAGTGCGGTGTCTCAAAGCGCTTGTGCAAAAAAATTCGAGACAGAGAAGGACAATACAAGAATTGTAGTAAGAATCTATCAACAACAAGACGGAAATAATTACTTTTTCCTACCCAGCAAAATAGAGAGATCGATATTCAGTTTCTTAGTTGAAACGTTGATGCTAATGTCGTTCCCAGACTATCCTCTTTTTCTTCGCAGGAAAGACCATTCACCAAAGCTAGAGCAGATGCCTGTGTTCTTATCTTGTCTTAAAAAACACTTGCTTGCACCTAACCTGCGACAGGAAAGGAGACCTCCTAATCCCAGGTTATCTTGAAGCAAGTGCTTATAAAGAGTGTTTGCAGCTTGGAGAACAAACACCACGATGCATGAAGCACAATGACAGTGAATCACACGTTAAAATGTTGTTTTGTGTTACAATTAATAGGTCGCTTTTGGTATCTTCCGATGCCCGCAGTAAAGCTTGGAGAATTCCTGCATGTCATGAACGAGTTCTGCAGAGAAGCGGAAGATGAAATAACCTTCAATATCTACCTCGTTACTCATTTCCCTGGGGTTGCAGTCGACTACTTCTTTGATGGACCCCCGTGTGGCGCCGAAAGAACCCTCCTTCCCTTTCTTCGTCGTCTTACAGAGAAGTTTGGCCCCCCAGTGGAGAATTCCTCAGCTATTAACGGCTCCTGGCAAGAACAAACCACCTCTTACAGAAGTTATCAACAGAGATTTGGCGCCGAGCCTGAAAAGACGCGCAAGATGTGGAAGTCTGCTTTTCTTGAAACATTAACTCCCGAGGTAAAACTTTCTTCCTGTCCTGAGTACATGTATATGTTGTTGGTTTCTTAATTCTTTAGAACAAGACGTAGAAAAAGCAATGGAGATTTAAGGTTCCAAAAGCCTGTGAAATGGCTGGCGCCCTGTTGCCTTGACACAAGACTAAATGTCGGCTCCGCAAATATGACGTATGCACCCCCTCCCCTCCCCACGCCTTGGTCTTTCTCCCCATATCTTAGAGGAGATACTCACGGCTTGAACATTTCGAAAAGTTTAGCCTAAATTTTCAAGTTCGTCGAAAGTAATCCATGTTAATCTGCTCCATCCTTGTTTCTTTGTAGCTTGTTATTAACTCTGGTGTTTTTCTGTCTTAGTTAACTACAGTGTTTTCAGATTTCCTTTCATTTAAAGGTAGTTTTGTGCGAGGACAAAATAATTCAAAATGAGTGATTGAGCTCCTTTGAACTGCAGACCAGAATGAAGATTGTAAGCAGAATGAGTTCTGTCCTTGTTTTCGCGATGTTAAATTCAACCAAAATCTGATTGAATTTCTAATTGCCCCCGCAGGGTTTTGGCCCAGAGGCCAAAACCCGAGGAGGCACCCTAGGATCCCCCGCGTGTATACATATAAGGAATTTCAAAAATGTAAAGATGTAAGTAAGTAAGTAAATTGTAGTATGCCAAAAAAATCTCGATTTGATCAAACTAGGCGCGTACGGTGGTCTCGGGTAATATTTCAGCAATTGCGCAAGGTGCTGTCGGGTAGATGTCATTTTGCAACCACGAGGTCTTCGAGCAGCGCTTTAACGTCTTGCGAGTAGGAGGTTGCGTTTCGTCGTCTTCTAACAACATTTCGAGTTCTTTCAGCAGTGTTTAAAGGTCTTGCAACCAACGAGTTCGCATGTCGCTATCACCTAGCCGCATTTCAACCACGAGTTCGCGTTTTGCCATCTTCTAGCAGCGTGTCGAGGTTTTGCAACCACGAAGTCGCGTCACGCCATCTTTAGGCCCGGTTTACACGTCGCATTTTACATGTGCCGAATCGAATTGCCAAATTAAGTGCATGTAAAATTAAATGCGATATATTTCAATTCGATGCAAGTCAGTCGAATATTCGACTGATCCAGTCGAATATACGACTGAAATTCGACAGTTGATTTCAACGCCGTAATTTACATGTGCCAAATCAAATTCAAATTATGTTAAATAATTTGTTTGCTCGAATGGGAATTTAAAACACGTCGCTAGCTCTCACCAATTTCATTCGGCAAAAAAAATGCGACGTTTAAATCAAATCAGCAGAACGTATTCATTCGAGTCGACTAAAATTAGTATTTGATTCGGTGCATGTAAAATGCGACGTTTAAACCGGGTCTTAGCAGCCTTTGATAGGGTAATGATCATTTTGTAGTT
>JAHPZR010026818.1:0-80000 GCA_019787425.1 Platygyra sinensis
TTGTTTTAGCGGCGAAGCCATGTCAAGCCGTATTTGTTTTGCCATCAGCAATTAGTGCTTGAGTCATCAAGATGGCCGTAATAAAAACTTTCTCATTAATCACAATACTCTTGTTATCAGTTTCCACATCTCAGGCTATTGTACTAAAAGTGCATCGGCTAAGTTAATAAAAAGTGCTTTGCGTAGTATTTTTAAAGACGTTTCGGGAAAAACCCTTTAACAACTGGAGAAGGGGTATTTCCTGATATGTCTTTAAACATACCAGGCATACGCACTTTTTGTTAACTTAAACGAATACAATTCAATTCTAGTGCTATTACAGCAACACCTTGTTTTTATTTCTAAATGTCGTGCTGACATTGCTTGTCTGCTAATGTTACAAAGCAGTTCATTTGCATTTTTTCAAATTATTTAGTATATACTTAATGTTTTAGAGGTTACTAAAATGACTACTCCCTGTTTCCAGTCAAAAACATGAGCTTTATTTAGCGAAAAATAGATTGCTCAATATCACCTGACCACCTCCAAATACACAAGGACAATCATACAAAATTATTTTCCATTTTACACCAACATAATTTGTAGTTCTCTCGCTTGTGAAACAATTTTGTTATCATACTAAAATATCCTTTCAGTTGCCAACAACAACAACAACGACAACAAATTCCTCACAATATATATTAAAGAGAGCCTTTCCCATTTTATGGTTGAACTAGAACCTTGTTACCATACTATTTCAAATATCAAATATTGCATTAATTTTAATTAATCAGTTACTAAGCTTGGAATGCTACCTTCCTTTAAAATATTTGCGATAAAATTTCTGGAAAAGTCTTGTTCTAGACAAACCAACCAGAACTAAAATCAAGATATACACAACCATTATTGAAGCTAATGGATATCTGAATATCAGCCAGTTCCGAGCTTGTGCACTGGAGAGGGAGACAAAATAATACCACATTAAACCTTTTTTTTCCTGCTTTCTCATCTAAGTTTATACATCACTCAAATAGATTTAGTCTGGGGGAAAAGGGATTGATTTGAACAAAACATGATTTCCAAAATGTTTTTGAAAACATTTGCATTTGCCACCACTTTGGCTCAGCATTCACTTAGGAAAGGAGCTGTAACGATGATGTGATTTATACAAATAAGTTACCTTGACATTCTGACTCAAATCAAGATAATGAAATCCATATTTGCAAGCTATGCTGTTCTCAGAACTTTTTCTGTTTACGCAATACATCAGATGCTCAAGTAACTTGAATAAATGATGACATTAAAGGAGCACTGTCACAGGTGTTTTGCTTTTTTCAGCTTCATTCTTGCTGAAATCTTTACCTGGTACCTTTTACTTGTTCCCAAAATGCTCAAATGGACTAAAAGAAACATATCAAATGAATGGTGGCTCAGAGAGCAAACCAAAATGAATTTCTGGCAATATTTTTCAGGAATGGCTCTAGAATTTGAAAAAACTGGCTACTTTTTTTCAAATTTCAATCCATTTCCATCCTTGTCATGCTAAGTGCTAGGCGGCAATAAATGGTTTTGGTGTAGTGATAAAGTCCTAGATAACAAAACTGCATCATTATTTTTGGGTTTTCATTGATGCAGGAACATATTTCGGCATTGTAAAATGATGCTAAAATATACTTTAAATAGATTTTTTAAGACGTTTAAAATCAATATTTTAATGATAGAAATTTAAATTAAAAGATCAAATCGAAAATTTTGAAAGATAGATTTTGAATTGGATTTGAACCAAGACATTCTCCTGCAGTCAAACAGAGTCTGTACATATGTAACTCGAAGACATAATTATTTAATTCAACAAACCTTGTTGGAGTTTTCTTCTCAGCATAAACCAACACATATTTCACCCTCACAGCTTGGTTGTTCGTGACCACATAATATCTCTCGGGAACATCCCCTCCCTCACTATTTCTTGCTCTGGCCCTTGAGCGATTTTGTCTTTCAGTATTGGTTTTTGATTTAACTGTACACTTCACATCCGGATGGTCCAAGATCTCGCAGACAGCTACACAACTTATTTTATCTCCAATTACACTATTTTTCCAGCCTTGACCATAATGACTGTACATCATGCAAACAGTGAGGTCACTTGAAAGGTATGTCCCTTCACCAAAGAAGGATGTCTAAATAAAATAAAGAACAATAAATCAATCCATCAATCGATCAATCAAACAAGGAAGGAAGCATCAGTCAGTCAGTCAGTCAGTCAGTTGGTTGGCCGGTCAGTCAGCAGTCACTCACCAGTCAGTCAGTCAGCCATTATGCAGTCAGTCAGTCAGACAGACAGACAAATCAGTCAGTCAGTCAACCAGTCAGACAGACACAGACAGTTGGTCAGTCAGTCAGATGACCTGACAGTCAGTCAGAAAGTCATGCAGTCAAGCAGCCAGTTGATTAGTCAGTCAGTTGGTCAAACTCACCTTGTTTAAATGTGCATGTAATCCATTATTCAAGATCGAATGGAAGTTGTCCACTCTACTGCCATGATAAGCATACCACACATCGTGAATCTGCGACAGTTCATTAAACTTTGCATTGAGAGTGTTTGTCTCACTGTACTCAACTTCAAATATGAAGTCAGGTGTGACAGAACTGTAACTTGCTTGACCAGTCTTCTCTTCAATCTCTGAGAACTGTCAGCATAAACAATTACAAACACAAAGACACTGTTACAAATTGACACTGACAAGTGAATGGCTTTGTGCAAGACAGGCGTAAGTGACTTTTTCGGGTAAAATTTTTTTTCCTTCAAAAGTGCCTGAATTTTTGCATGTGCTTTTCAATTAAGTAGTAAAACATTCCCTTGTATTTTTTTGGCTGGTTTGCACTTTGTTTCTGAGAAAAACGAAGTCAAAATATCGAAGCATCTACAATGAACGCATTACAAAGTGGAACAAGAGCATTTCAGCCAAAAAAAGATACAGGAGAATGTTTTTCTATTAAATTGAAAAGCACATGCAAAAAATTCAGTCACTTTTGAAGGAAAAAAAAATTTTACCCGAAAAAGTCACTTACGCCTGTCTTGCACCAAGCCATTCAAGTAACAAAAACAATTTTTGGACTATCCTTTAATAAGTTTATCCCATTATGGGCCATTGGGTGGCCTAACAGTCAGGATAAAGTGGTCTAAATTTGAGTCCTGGTTAGGGTAACTGTGTTTGTGTTTTTGGGCATGGAGTATGAATGTATACCAGCAGCCTATTGGGTAACCTGAGAAAGGGCTAATCTTCGATGGAGTAGCATCCTTCCCAGCAATGCTCTTATTGCCTGATGAATTCTTGTAGTGTGGACAATTTGTTTGGAGTGTGAATTATGCATCATATCATTTTCAGTGTTGTTATTAAAACAGATGTGTACTTTGACAGTTTTCTTCCACACACTGAAGTCATTGTTCCAGCTGTGATCCTGCTACAACTCACATTGGTGGGTTATAGAATGAAATGAAAAAAAAATGTAACATGTACCTTGGATTTGTCAACAGATTTCATCACAAAGGTTCTTTCGAGTGCCCAATCCAATATGTCCCATGCTTCTTGAGAAATAATTTGTTTACCTTTTAATATTTTGCAAAAAGAAGGAACTTCACTGCTAACTTGCATCTAAGAAAAACAAGAAAAATAGAGTAAAGGGGGTAAGGTTCTATGGAAACTGTGGTGCTGCGTCAGTGGGAGTATTACAAGACAATTTGGTTTTATCAACTGGATTGATAATGTGAATTGGCCACCATAAAGAGATTCAGAAGCTGACGTTTCGAGTGTTAGCCCTTCGTCGGAGCGAATCCACTCTGACGAAGGGCTAAGCTCGAAACGTCAGCTTCTGAATCTCTTTACAGTGGCCAATTCACATTATCAACCCAGTTGATAAAAACCAATTATCAAGAAAAATAGAGAATACTTCACCCTCCTAGCAAAACTGCCTTTAAAGTGCCCCTATGATCAAATTTTTGATATCCATTTTTTTACATTTTCGTACACATTAGGAGTTCCCTGAATATCTTGCCAATCTATTAGGAAGTATAAAGTGCCCCTTTTTATGGACCTTTATTTCTGTGAATCTACAGCTGCCATTAATTTTCCTTGTTTCAATTCTTAGTTGAAAATTGGAGTAAATGACGTCATATTCTCAAAAATACCGCAAAGATTGAAATTATAATAGCAATAAATGTGAAAAATTGCACAAACACAGAGGCCAAAGTTTTTGTTCTTTGTTGTGCGAATTGCTGTACTAATTGTTATTATAATTTCAATCTGTGTGGAATTTTTGAGAATATGGCATCATTTACTCCAATTGACTGACACAAGTCTGCAGAACATACTGTACAACTCTACAAGATCTCTTGTGTACAGGAGTAGTTTAATGCCACATATTGTGTGTAGCATGTCCTCTTATAAGAAGAAGTTCATGATACTCTGCTAAAAGTAAGTTTTTCTTGGCTCTTGAATACCATTTGGCATGTTCTAGAGATTCTATATGCAAACAATTGGCATCTCTGCTACACTGACATTCATGTGACAAACTCTACAAGCTGTACTATACATTGACACCTGTACATATATGGCCCAGGTGTACATTCCCATGGTTACAGAGCCTTGAGGTAGGTCTAACTAAGACTTTGTTTCTCTTCCACTGTTGCACTGATCAGATAACAGTAAAGTTCTTTGTCACACTAGTTTGTGTGTGCTGTTATATGCCTCCCAACATATCTCCTTGATTGAATAAGGCAGTCTGCTACATGTACTGTGTACATAGTATCAGCAAGGACAAAGCAAACAATAAAGAACATACACAGGACCATTCCATTTTTTCCATACCCCCCTGTTGACAAAACTTTTTGAAAGGGTAGAAGGGAAGTTTCTTAAGGTTACAGTCCATAGATGAAATTTTGTGAGGGGTATAACGAATACGTTAAAAATTTCTGAAGGTCACAAGGGTGTTTTTTAGATTTTTTGATGGGAAGATCTGAAATTTCTAGACAATCACGAGTTTACTTTGCATTTTTCTTTGTGAGGGGTCTTGAAATATTCGTTTCGGCACTTTTATCTGTTACTTAGGGGGTTAGCAGTCAAATGACCTTATCAATGGGGAGGGGTGGGGGGTGGATATTTAAAAGTGGAATGGCCTTCATGGCTTCCTTAATAAACACTCACCAGTCTCTTAAAATTCTTGTTACCGCCATCCTCTACATATGCAGAAGGAAAAGGTCTCAATATACTATCATGTCTGTAGCTTTCCAACGCTGACATAAACAAACTCCATTGCATTTCAGCAGATGACAAGTCAGATTCAAGTTTTTGTAACACACGATCCTTAGCTCCTCCAGAATCCGTCATTTTACAGGACGTTAAGTATTTATAATGCTGTCCCTTTCTCAAATGGTTGTACTGAAAATCCGGTAATATTTGCAAAATTGTTTGGAATCATATTGAGGGCCACGTAATCGTCCGCCATCTTGAAATTTAGTGCGCGAAATGGCTTTGGGGACTCTATACCAGGCTCTCGCGTTCTATGGAGTGGCCAATCAGAAAGCAGCGCGCCAATGTCGAAAAAAGAAAAATCGAGTACATGTGTGCAGAAAGTCGCCATCTCGACTTCACAACAGTTGTTACAAGTTGTAGAAATGTCCGTAAAGCAGATTTATTACTCAGAGAAATACTATGACGACATCTTTGAGTACAGGTGAGACTTCTGAAAACTTTATAATTTTTTTTTCCTGTTTAATCAATCGAAGTAAGCTTAATTGAGTTTGAAAATTTTCGGCTTTGAATGGCCACTGCCACTGCACCTTCGCAAGTCATGTCGACGTTTGGAATTTACTCCTGTGTCAGTTGAAGTTGTCTCTTCTCTGTGTACCTTTACAATGTCTTAGTATAGCATGAACTGATATTTTCGATTTTTTTGAAATTCTGCGGGGCTCTCTTGTGGTTATGACATTTTCAAACACTCAAATTGTTATCAAATGGCTTGGATATATATGGCTTTTTAAATTAGCGGCATTAAATGCAGTTCAAGGTTCGAACTTCTCTAATATATTCATTCGAGTTTCTAGCAGACATTTGAGTCTCTCAATAAGCTCTTATTTTCGGTCTTTATAGGCATGTCTTGTTACCCAAAGAAATAGCCAAGCTTGTCCCTAAAAGACATCTTATGTCCGAAACTGAATGGCGAAGTCTTGGTGTTCAACAGTCGCAAGGGTGGGAACATTACATGAAACATGAACCAGGTATGTATACGCCCTTGATAAGGAAATCATAGCTTACAAAATAAGTTTACTCACAGTGAGTTTTAAAGTTTCCAACTAAATTGCTTAACGTATTCAAAGTAGAAAATTGTGCTGTGAATAGATCTGTTTAAAATATGCATTATTTTGTGCATGATGCAAATCCTTAGATCTTAAAAGCTCACTGCCAGGTCCCCCGGAGGGGGCGGGGGGGGGGGGCTACTTAACAAAGTTTAATACGGGGAGGCTCGGGCGAGGAGGCTCAGGTCCAACCCCTTACCCTTTAATATACCATTTTGACAGAAAAGGTAACCCCTTTTTTCCCCGGCAGGGTACTATGTTATAAGAGCTTAATGGGGACGTGCAGCCAGCCAGGGTATGTTTTTTGTCTCAAACAGGGTATTGAATTTGTCATTTTTTTGTCTTAATCAGGGTATCGGTTTATCAATTTTTGTCTTAAATGGGATATCTTTTCTTGGATGATAAACAGCAAATTTTTTACAAGCTCTTGTAAATTATTATTGACTTCCGTTTACTTTGGCATTGATACCAGGCACATTATTAAATTTCCATTGATTACACAACAAGAAAGCCACACAATTTGTAACTGCAACTTTTAATGTCTTAAACAGGGTATCAAACATCGGAATTCTGTCTTAAACAGGGTAGGAAAATCAGTGATTTGTCTTAAACAGGGTCAGGGTATGAGGGGCCAGGCCGCACCTTCCCACCCTGGAATATATCGAGTAACCCCCCCCCCCCCCCGGACCTTTTTTATACCTTTTATTTAAAAAAGGTACCCCTCTCACATACCTTCTTTAGGAAGTCTTGTTTAGGAAATGATGTCTTTGCTAGACGCTCACTTTATCTTGCATTTGTGAAGTCACAGTTATCCTACGTGACCCAAGTTTGGTCCCCGGACAAGATAGCATTAAAAAATCAAATTGAAAGGGTTCAAAGGAGGGCCACAAGGTGGATCCTCAAACAACGCGTAGGTGTGATGTCATACAGAGACATACTTTTAACGTTAAAACTTCTTCCTCTGACATTTGGCCGCGAACTCAAAGATCTTGTTTTCTTTTACAAATGTCTGAATGGTTTTACTGATCTTAATGTTTCTGATTTTGTTTCTTTTGTTTCTCACGGCCGAACCAGACTAAGTAATTCTTATAACCTTAAAACTCCTGTATGTAAAACTAGCAGTTTTAAGCCCTCTTACTTTAATCGTATTGCTAAGCTCTGGAATGATCTCTGTCAATTTTCACCCCCTACCAGTTTTTCAACTACTGCTTCCTTATGCAACTTCATTACTGAGCACATGTTTCACCTTCTGCTCAATCACTTTGACATATAGTATCTCTGTACCTGGTCAATTGTATGATTCTGCCCCTGTCATCCCTAGTTTTTAGGGTCTTTTAAATTTAACCGTGTTTTAATTATTATTTGTATCTTAATTTTTTTTTAAATATCATGGGCGGTGCCTCGTGTGGGTCCTCGTGTCACGTTCGCACCTGCCCTTTTGACCTTATCACTTCACATCAGTTTGCATACATATTTCATTTCTTCTCGGTTACTTATCTTGTAATATGTAACATGTTGTGTAATGGTCAATAAAGCTGTTAAATAATAAAAATAAATAAATAAATAAATTCTCAATTTCATGTAGTGCTTAATAAATAAACTGATACTGCCATAAGGGGCGTCTATTCAAAATATTATAATTAAAAGCCCTTTTAAATGTCTAAATGACCGATTTCCCTACCCTTTTATATACCTGAACTTGTGAAATCCCTACCCTTTTATAAACCTGAAGCCTGAAAAAGGCACCCCTTTTGGGCGGAGCCTCCCTGTGTAGGCCATTATAGGGAGTACCCCCCACCCCGGGCTAGGTCCACTTAAATTGCACAATTCCATTCAATCCAATTCGTTTATTTACACTATATTGGGCGTTTTAAATACAATTTATAGCTATTAATTAATTGATGTCAGTTTTTCACCCGTCTGTCCTGTTATTGATCATGAATTTCATCATAACATTGTCAAAGTAACTGTGGATCTGACAAGGCGATAGCTGAGTGGATCCGCAGACTACTTTGACTTTATTATGATGAAATTCATTGTCAATAACAGGACAGACGCATGAAAAACTGACATCCATTTGTTTTTACGATAACAAACTGTCAAATTGTCCGCTCTTGCTCGTCACCGCATTGCATAAATTATAAATTCATGTGTCTGTCCGCTTATTGACGATAAAAATTAGCCAATGACTGCATGTAAAATTTTCATTTTACAAACTCAATTTTTTTGATAGCTCAGATGTTAGAGTGTATTGGTATAGAAAGGTCACAGGATAGAATCCCATTTGTATACATAGATGAAAACATTTCCTGTATAAAAACCCCTCAGTACTATGCCATTACACTTAACACCATATTGGCAAGATAATAGACCAATTTCAATGCGTTAAAATTCAGCCTAAAACAATCGACCTTGGTACAAGGCTCTGGGGAATAATTTCAGAGTTTGTGGGGTGTATTCACATGCTGTTTTAATATATGAAAATTGGTCATTTAATTTGAGGGCAGTAAAATGTTCTTTCTGCCAATCAAATAACAATGTTGAGTCACACTTATTATTAACAGTTTAATAACTGAAAGTGAAGAATGATCATCAGAGTGAATTTTCCAATTTAAACAAAGAAGACTGAAAAAAAATCAGTGCTTTAATGAGAATTGAACCCTGTGACCTCCGCAATACCGGTGCAATGCTCTTCCAACCGAGGTATGAAGCCACACATTGGGAGCAAGATCTCTTTATTAAGTTATCTCCTGTGAGAAGTGAAATGACGTGAAGTATGTATGAAATAATTCATATTTGAATTGCGGTAGTAGATGAAAGTGAAGAATGATCATCGCAGTAAATTTTCCAATTTAAGGTGGCCAAACACAGTTTTTGCGCGCGCTCTTGCTAACGCAATTCAGCGTGCGCACAAGTATTGCCTAAAAAAAAAACATGGCATCAATACAGCAATCATTTTATTCGCTCAATGTCTGCTCTATCTGTACCATCTTTCCTCGCAAATGAACACAGTGTATTGATGGTTTCATTCTTATTACAAAGGTATGTTAGAAAAGGTAATGATGCAAAGAACTCAGCTCAGCTTTTTCTTTGTTGCCAAAAAGAACCCAGTTAAATGCAGCGCATGCGTAGTAAGTTGAAAAACATTGCGATTGAGTGAAAAAGGTAAATGAAACATAGGTAAAAAAAACTGTGTTCAGCCACCTTAAGCAATTGGAAAGAAGAAGCCTGAAAAAAAAAACATCAGGGTTTCAATGGGATTCGAACCTGTGACCTCCCTGATACTGGTGTGATGTTCTACCAACTGAGCAAGGTCAATTTATTGAGTTCATATCTCCTGTGAGGAGTGAAATGACGTGAAGTGTTCCAGAAATAAAAAAAACATGTACCATGTTTCTATCGAGTTGTAGAAACACGAGTGGAAGTCTGGGAGACCGAGAAATGCGAAAAATGCAGCTTTTTCAAGTTCTCCCAAACTTTCACAAGTGTTTCTATAACTCGATAGAAACATGGAGTACATGTTTTCTATTTCTTTTAGAAAACACCTTGACGAGAAAAAGGAAAACAACTAGTTAACTTTGATTTTCAAAATGCAAATTTTCTCTGTTTGCGCCATCATTACGTCAACAGCGCATGCTAGTTCTGTGTCTGTATCTAGTTATACAAACATGATTTTTAACCAATCAGCGCTCATATTTTCTTAGGACTGTTTTCTAAATATGAAATAATTAATATTTGAACCGCAGTAGTAGATGAAAGTGAAGAATGTTCATCGCTCCTAATGTGTGGCTTAATAGCTCAGTTGGTAGAGCATCACACCAGTATTGCGGAGGACACGGGTTCTAATCCCGTTGAAGCTCTGATTTTTTTTCAGGCTTCTTTTTTCCAATTGCTTAAATTTAAAAAAAATAACTGCAATGATCATTCTTCACTTTATCTACTACCGCAGTTCAAATACAAATTATGTCATATATACTTCATGTCAATTTAATAACCGTTACTAATAACTTGACTACAGGTGCAAAGAGAATAATATTAAAAAAGGAAAGAAAAAAATGATAATACTAAAAACTGATTCTAAAGTTATTAACGAGCAGTACTGATTTTATTGTTATCCTTTTTGTGCTTTCAGAGCCACACATTTTGTTGTTTAGAAGAGAAAGGACTGACATACATGTACCAACTAAGGAATAGTACACAAGCAAGGACTAAACCATCATCTCATCTGCTATTTAGTTTGTTTTCATTGTACTGCTTGTAAATCTAACGATAAGAATAAGTGTTGTTATGAGCTGTAAATTTCCAAGAAATTAATTGAAATTTATGAACTTGAATGTTAATATGTATTATTAATAATAATTTATTATTTATTCATTTTTTCAAATAATATTATTTCCACTGTACAGATAATTTGTATGTTTAAAACATAAATATTAATTTATTAAGTACATTATTTGGCTTCTCTTCAAATCTGTAATATGTTATGTGGTTGCACAAATTGAAATTAAAGTGACTGAGCATGCAAAACACTTTCACTGAATACTGTAGTTTTCCAACAGCAATAGTAAAACAACCAGCTGACGAGGGTAATCACAGAGCCAATCCTCAGGTTGATTAGTAAGATAAAGGCTATGGCAGGCTGTATATTCTGGGGGGAGGCAGGGCGGTCAGAACCTCCCACTTCCCATACCATGCTCTCCCAACTCCCTCCCTTGTCTGTCTTGCTCCTGTCTTCCGTAAATAAGGAGACTTAAAAAACATCCTTGTCATTTAGCTGTGCAATCCTCAGGCATTTCTTTTCCTTTTTTACTTTGTTTTCAGCCTTGCTCCTCTTATTCGCATCTTATGACAGCTTCATTGACAATAAAATTCTTGTCATGACCTAATATGTAACCACCATAAAAGGGTTTCCAATTTTACCAGAAGTAGGCCTCGGTTTTCAGTCCAAGGGCGAAATTTTCATTTCCCCTACTACATACCGGTAAGTTTTACAATGGTGTGATGGATATTAAAAACTACAAAATGAAGAAAAAGGTTACACTAGCTACATTACCTACGATAAGATTCATGTCATATTTGAATTCTGGCCTTCAATAGAACTAGAGGAAATTGAATGATGAAGCTATTCTTTTAATTCGGGACTCCCTTGTACCTAAGCTTGTTGCACTCTATTTAGATATTTAGCTCCAAAATTAGACGTTTTAACAAAAAGAGTGGCCTGGGTTGTTTGAAAGGTGGATAAACCCATCCAGCGGATAGCATGGTTTGTTTTGTTTTCACTTATCCGCTGGATGGTAATTCATCTGGTAGATAGTGTTTTCCACAAACAGCCTTCGGACAACTGGGTCCTGGAGTGAAATGGGCCCTTTGCAGCTTACGATCACATGGTACAAAAACCGCCATGCTGGAGAGCAAACTGCCCACTGGGACCTCCAAAACAAAGCAACCTAACTAAATATTCTTTTGTTTTGGAGGTCCCAGTGGGCGGTTTGCTCTCCAGCGTGGCGGTTTTTGTACCATGTGATCGTAAGCTGCAAAGGGCCCATTAGGGGCACGTTTGTTGAGTTGTCCAGTACCTTGTGTGAACTTTTTTTTTCATTCTGGCTATTCTGCTCCTTGGGGCAGAATAGCCGGAAGAGCTAGAATGATGACGTCATTATTTCCGCTGGAAACAAGGATGGTCTTGTGTCCAGGTGAAAGTGTTGAGGCTGTCGAGAGCAGGAAGCCAAGGGCTTCTGGTTGAGCAGAGAGGACACTTCAGAAATGTAATTTGTAAGAAGAAAAGCGTTTAAGAGCTAATAAAAGCGAGTATGGCGGCAGAAAACCCCGGAATTCAGCTCATGATCTGAGCAGGTCGAGGGAAATTGGAAATAATTGACACTCGCTTGTTGCTAGACAGTTCACAGTCCCCCATTTTTTCTGTGCGATCATGCAAGCGAAACTGGGGAGAGTACAAAATGCCCGTGGGTAGAGGTTGTGGAGGGCACGGCCGCCCCATCACCCCACGCTATTAACCCCACCACCCCTACCCAAGGGCATTTTGTTCTCTCCCCAGTTTCGCTCGCATCAAGAGACCGAGATAGCGGCCCAGTCGAACTGAATGATCGACATCTACGATATGGTGGTCTCACGGAAAAATAGGGGACTGTACAGTCTAGCTTGTCGCAAGTGAAGTGACCACAACAGTATTTCGGGAAATGAACGAAAAGGAGCATGCCCATTTTAAAGGGAAATTGCAGAGTTCTAATGTTCGCCCGCATGCCCGCATGCGAACAGACAGACGGCAAGCGCATCAGAATATCAGGAATAAACGTTCGTTTCGCAAACGAAAAACTTATCTCTTCCGGAATAAATATACCGTATTCGTATTCTTGAATATCCCAAACAACCGCGCCCTTACCTCTGCAGTAGGCGTCGCATTTATTCAGAAGCAGAGGAGAGAGCCTAAAAACGAGGTTGACAAGGGACTGGAACTTATTAGCCAATTGGCCAATTGGATTTCGCGGTGATTTAATTTTTGACCAATCAGAGCACAAACTACCCAGTTCGTAATTTTCAATTCAATCCATTTCGACCGTTGTCACGAGGTTTACGCTATTTCGACTTTGTTTCGTTTGGTCCACACTGTTTGTTCTTCGTTTTCTTGTATTTTAAACCAAACCATTCCACCCAAAATGTCTGTAAAAGATATCTACTATTCTACAAGGTACTCCGACGATACAGGCGAATTCGAATACAGGTGAGAACTGTAGATATGTTTGTATACCTGACTGCAGAATCGAAGTTACAATTCTAAACGTACTGGGGTCAGAGTATTGGGTCATGAGTTATATAATTTTCCGTTGTCGAGCTTATCTCGCAGCTCATAGCAGAAGTTAAACGATTAGGAGAGGCTAAAGCGATTGTATGTAAGACAAAAGCAGCATAAGGTGTTAAATTTTTCAGTTTTCCTATTTGCCCTCGACTTGCTTTGCGAGAACGAGGTGCTTCAAAACGACGATAATCTGTTTACTGTAGTTGCTCTCTAACGAAATGAATAATTCTTCTGTTTGTACACATATAAGGCATGTCATTTTACCAAAGGACATCGCAAAGAAAGTTCCCAAACGACTGATGAGTGAGCAGGAGTGGCGAGGCTTAGGCGTTCAACAATCTCAAGGCTGGGAACATTATATGCGTTGGGATCCAGGTAAAGAAGATAGCCAGTTATATCCTAAAATATGTCGATGTCGATTTGTACATATCTTACTCTTACTCCCCTGTACAAGTTTTCAGGGGTGAAAGTTAGCTGTTGCTCTTTTGGGCAAGCAGAAATTCATTTTAAGATTTGTTACAGCTCTGAAAGTCACTTCCCCCAGACCTCAATAAGTCTCAATAGGGTATGGATACTCGTGACAGTAACTGAATACTTGGCTAACTAAAGTTATGGTTTATTTTCAGAACCACATATATTATTATTCAAGAAAAAAGTAAAATAAGCAAATCAGAGGAGGAGATATATTATTTTTATGCATCAAATGAAATCCGGAAAGGAAGACGATGCATGTGATTCTTAAATCTGTAATGAAGAGAACTGTCCCTGTCAAAGATCGCAAGTGGATGTACCTGTGTCTGCTGGTTGCCGTAACAGATCAACCTTTTATTTGACTTGCTCGATATGACTGTTTCTATTGTGCTGCAGTATTTATGGATTCAGTCTCTTTCATTTGCTACATGTATTCTCATATTTCATTGTAAATAAGCATCAGATATATCACAAATTAATTTTTTTATAAAAGTCCCATTTTTTGCATGTTTGCTTGCAAGAGAAATAGTTTACAACTGAAGATCAATATATTCATTTGTAGGCCCTGTTACATAGTCCAGACCAATCTTTCATGTAAGCTGTTGTAGTTGTTTACAGCTGAAGATCAGACCAATTTTTCATTTGTAATCCCTGATAGATGGATCAATCTTTCATGCAAGCTGCTTTGAAACAAGCTGCACTAAATATTAGTATTTGTAGTAATCGGCTGGTAACACATGAAGCTGGAGTCAGTGTTACTGTAATTTTATTCAGGGTTAAAGATGATTTCCAGTCCGTACTGCGCAGTCTCAGTACCCTCATGTTTATAAACATTAAAACGGCGCACTCAATGGAATGTGAATCGATGTTATTCGTTAAAAACCACATACCTTATCTTTGAGGCCTTTCAAATTATTTTTCCAACAGTTTCATTGAGTTTTACAGCTGTAAAGTTGTTTCATCAAGTGATATGAGAAAGAACAAAGCATTAAGCTTTGACCGCTTCGCATCCATAATGGCGGTTGTTTTTTAAACTTCGAATTTACTTCATGTAAGTAGTTGCGAAATGTTCACATTTTGTGACGTCTTACATGAAACAAAACAAAAAACGTAAACAAACTCTCGAGAGTGCGCAGTACGGACTGAAGATCAGCTTTAAGGTTAGGGTAAGAGTAAATGTAGAGGATTCTAGGGTTAAACTATTTACAGTTAAACCCTGCTAATTCAAACTTGGTTATTTTTAATTTTCTTAATTTTAAACTCTAAAACATTTCACTTGGATTTGCCTTTAGTCATTTACTATCAGTTATTTTGAACTCCCACTAGAACTCCCACTATTTCAAACTAACTTTCATCTCCCCAGCGTGTTCAAAATAGCGGGGTTCAACTGCAGCACTTTCTCTTCCTCTTGACTCTCCAGCCCTGAAAAAACATTCTTTTATTGATTATTGCCACATCATTACCCATTTCATCATCACTAATAACCTTGCGTGTATAAAATCTCTCCCATTGCCAAACAAATGTTTAGCTGTTGCAGAGTAATCAAAATCATCTGATTGTCACAGAGACAAATTGCATTGAACAATTCCACTATGTAACTGGGTATTTACAACAAAACAACATTTCTCACGATAAACTAGGCTTGCTTATGTGCAGTCTACATTGTTATCTTCCCTGGGAACCAAAGCTGGAAGTTGTCTTAGTGACAAGGCTCCAAGAGAATTTGAGAGGAGAACAAAATGTGATTGCTGCTTGAATAATAATACCAATTGATGAACAAGTGAGCCTTGGGCAGGCTCCATTTGGCCTCTACCTTCCGTTATTGATCTGATAGAACTTGCAAAGTAAACATGCTTTGATGGGAATTGAATAATAACTAATTTTGTTTTCATCATTTTTGCTCTGCTTGACAACAGATGTAGTTGAGCTTTAGATAATTTGTTTGAAGTTGTTAACTTGCCCATTTGATGGCTAATTTTGTACATAGTCATTATTTACAACAAGTCAAGATAAAACAAGGAGCATCAAACTGCTTGCAAAGTGTCTTTATTTTTTGTTTCTTCAGTTATGGATATTTCTACCAGAGTAATACCGTGATTTTTGAAAGTGAAGAGTGATCATCGCAGTAAATTTTGCAATTTAAAGGGCCCTAGTCAGCCACACCTTTGTTTTTGTTTACATGCGAGAATGAGGCTATTATATTTTATTTGGAGCCTGTCGAAACAAAGAAAAATCACTGTACAACTACTCAAGATAATTAAACATACCTTCTGGAACACAGCTTACAGTGAAACAATAAGGATTCGCTTCACCATGCTATATCAATAATTTTGATGTCATCGAAAATGGCGGAGGCTGACTAGGGTCCTTTAAGCAATTGGAAAGAAACCTGAATAAATCAGGGCTTCAACGGGATTTGAACCGCTGCCATGGACATGACTTCAAAAATTGCATGTAAAAAGACGAATTTTTGTTCCCCCATTGAAATTTGAAACTAATGACCTACTTGAGATACCAAGCAAAAATTTTGATCTCAAATTGAAAGTTGTGTGTGCTATTGAAATTTTGCCCTTGTTTCATAAAAATGCTGCTAAAAACTAACCAAACTGTGCTACAGAATGTGTTTTTTTTGTATCGGTGAAGGTACTAAAAATCAGCTTAGAACAAATGTCTACAATGGTACAAATTTTGTCCTGCTTAAGTTAAAATACTCTATATCTTCTTTTTACCTTTTGTAATCAAGTGTTATGGTCTGAAAACTGGAAGTCTTTACAATGGATTGTTAAATATAGACAAACATCACCTAGTTGCTTCTGATATAGAAGGTCAGAAAAAAATTCTTCAAGATCAGGGAAAACTAACCTAATTTATCATGGCTGATTTAAATTGAAGACAAGAAGAAACATTTGGTAGTCACTGTGATCTCAACAATATTTTTTCTTAATGAAGATGGGAGATTTGTTGAAAACTTATCTGTTAAGTAAAAAGGATGGCTCTAAGTTTATGCCAGATGCCGCAACTAGATCTGACATTTAGTATTAGTTTGGCCAGGGAAACCCTGTTTTTAACAATGAAAAAATAATTTTTGAAATTAAGTGACACAAGAAAGTCTGTGGAAACCACATCATGTCTTGACAGGTATAGGATGTATTACAATGCATTCTGAAGGCAGTAAACCAGAACTTCTGATCCAATACGACCTTCTGGAAAATGAGTGTGGAAAAATGTTGCACACTGCAAGTGAAATAAACTTGGATTAAACAGGACTTTCTTACAATGTAAGTTGAGTGCCTCACAACCTGAGTATTAGAGGAAGGAAAGATGAAGAAAAACTTGATGCAAAGTTCTTTATTCAGGCCTTTCACTCTTACAGTATGGGATATACATCTCAAAAGACATCAGCCTTGTTCCAGCTTTCTCTAATCAATTTGGCAGGAAGAAAATAGACAGAATTCACAACAGCACAGTAAAATCCTTTATAGCTTTACAAAATCTGTTGTTTCGATGTGGTGTTGTCAAAAAGCAAGATTTTCAATGCATGCATAATAACTAATTAAAATGTCCTCTCTGAGATTCAAAAACCTAAATCAATAACATAAAAAATAACTGAGACTTACCTCTTTGTAAAGGAAGTCTCCTAAAACTCCTGATATGTCCTGTGAAGAAAAAAGGAAGCATGCAATTAGAAAGATTATTGTTCACCCAAATGATCACTCTGGGGACATTGGGGTATGCAGTATTAGTGCTGTGATGTTGCATAAATTTTTAGTTATTTGGTAAATATAAAAGAATTGAACTGCAAAGTTCTCAGATCCTGCCCAGTACATAGTATTATACATGAATATTTTTTAAGTATTTTCTGATTGACGACAGGCAGTAGAAAACAGCTGTGTTTGCATCAAAAGCAAGCTGAGACATCTCCATTTTGTCATAACAATAACTGTGAATACAGGTCTATCTAAGCTACAAACTGATTGTTGAAAACCATCCAGTTAGCTATACCTTATTTTTTTTTGCCTTTTCTGACAATGAAATTTTAGGGTAACTAAGACATTGTCACTGATATTTGTTGATTTCTTTTAATGTAATGTGACTTTTGCCAATGAAATCTTTTGCAATATTAAGATCTTTGGCATCGTTTAACTAATGCCTTTAAAATGGCCAGGGGGTGCAGCTATAGAATTACAGCGGTTAGCATAAAATAATATATTAAAAAATCATGATCCACAATCCTGTTCAAACATGGCCTTTGTGGCAAACATATAAATAGAACCAGTATCAATTTTTTTGGCTAGTCAACCTCTTGCTTTAAAGGAAAGACCAAAAGACAAGCAAATGAATGCCTGCAAAGGACACAGGAGTTGAGGCTAATATAAAAAAGATAGACTTACTGGTAAAAGCACATTGTATAGAACAATGTGTGTAGGAAGGCGATCTTTTTCCTGTTGCCCTGATAAGCTTCCAAAGTGCTCTAACAACCACAATGAGGGATGCATGAAAAACTGATCAGCCTCATCAATGTAGCCTGGCTCGTCACTTGGAGGGCATTCCAGTATCCTCATGCTTATGTTTCTATGCACAAAACTGAAAAAAGAGGTCATTAAATAAATGCCAACACATTCTACCCAACAGTATGTACAGACTGAAATTGTGTAGTAGGAATGTGCTGAACAGTACAAGGTCCCCTGATTTAAGAGTCGGCTGTGTGTCAATGAATGACTGGTCAAGATTGTACTCTGGTTACCGGTAGTCTAAACAACACCTCAGTTAGTCTTAATACTCTTTTGGGCATTGAGAAAGGCACTTTGGTTGGCTTTAAATAATGTTTGTGACTCATGATGATAAAATATTGGGCCTTTCAAAAATTGTATCAATTGATTCACTTTTCATGTATAACAGTTAACAGTTTACTTTTTCATCTTCCACCCAGTTTACATTGTTCTAGACTTGAGGTGATGTAAGTTACTGAGACTAATGGTTGATGAAATTTACAGGCAGACAAAATCCTTAAAATTTGATTTGCAGTTCACAACACCCATCCACAGTACTGAAAACAAAGACAGACATTAGCTCAATCTAGTAAAACACTAGTGCACTTGTCTAACAGTACCATCTACATCTTGTAAGATATCACATCAACAGTACATAAAAGCTAAGCTCTAGTAATATACTTACTAGAAAGTAATTTGCAGAAAAGAAAAATGATGCATAAACTATACTGAATTGAACTTAATGAAACCCCCTAAAATATTATGTTTTGAATGAATGGTTCTCACGGTACCTATAAAATGGTGTTGAATGGCATGGCATCAGAAATAACACAGACATATCATCATTGCTTCTCAGTTTGGAGCTCTCAACTTGAATATACTCCATGACATCAACAGTTCCCTTCTGGTGAACAGTACAGGTGTACAAGGCCAATGGGATATTGGTCATGGCCAGCAAAAACACCATAACCTTAGCTTTCCATCCAGACCTAAGGACTGCCACTAAACTGCCCTCAGAAGTTTTTTCCTTTGTATTTGAATAAGGTCCAGACTGGGAGCTTAGAAAGAGCCCACAGTAACACATTGCCAAAGGGACCACTGAAAAAATGAACCTGAATTCTTTATGGCCAAGAAAACTAAAAAAAATACAAATTCAAAGCAAATCATTATAATCTGGCTTGCAACTGACTAATTGGGGTTTGCTTCCTAAAAATATTATGTTTGACACCGTAGTATCACATTTATGGCCAGGATTGAATGCAAGTATTGTTTAAATTTCATATTTGGCAGGGTTATTTTACATTTTCATATTACTTCATATCTAACAGAATTGTATATTATGTTTTGGTGACTTTTTACCAATGAGGACACTTTGTGATGCTTACCATGAGGAATTTGAATCCCATTAGCATTAAATCCTGGACATATCTCTAGTATCACAGGTTTATTTCACACAGCAGGGCTCAAACTTAACTTTCAAGATAATAGCTCAAATGGCTTAGTACTTGGTAAAGATTCACTAGCCATAAATGTGTTTCTACAAGTCGTGGCACATGTACATCCCTAAATAGTCAATTTTATTTAATATTAAACCATTAAAACATGAGGAAATGTAAAACTGCTGTTGCTATCAACTGTAATAAATTATACAACATAACATGCATATTTGTATGTGGTCATGTTTAAAATACAATTCATTATTCCACTGAACTCAACAAAAAAGTGCCCCAACTCTTCAGAGCCAGTGTGACATATGGCTGCAAACAGCATTTGCTTCAAAGTCGTACGAGAGCCATGGAAAGTCTCTCAGCCATGTCCGTACAAATTTTCGTTTTGATGAAGGTTGAGATGTGCTGCTTCCAGAATCATCGCTTCCTCTCTTGAGATCGAGGGTGGGAGTTTTAGTTGTTTGATTTGACCCCTGTTCAGATAATTCAGCTGCTTTTGATGACAAAAATGCTCTGATATTTATAACAAGAGTAATCATATGGCGTTATATCCCCGCCAAAATTTGTCGTTTGAATTTTAACTTCATCATCTAAATTTTCAACTTCAATGATTGAATTTCACAGCTCTATTTACAATTTTTCTTTCTTCTTTTAAAAATTTTCAATGTGGAGTTTGCAATGTGAATCAGTGAGTGGCAAAATGTATCGAGCTAGTATCGAATACAAAGTCTGCATATCAGACAAATGTAAAGTACTGGTTCAGGTATCAACACTAAAGAAAAGTAGCAGCGTAAGATGATAAGGAAACTTAGTGCATATTCATTATTGCGCGAAAAAGTACTTAAAACTTCCATACGTTTCGAGGCTGCTGCCTCTTCATCAGTACTTCAGTGTTTAGTTTAATTCACGGCGTCAAATCCAAAATGCATGAATGGTTTGACTGTAATTCTGACAAAGCGAGTTGAAATGTCCAGCAAGGAATGTCAAACACAAACGTTGAGTTAAAAAAACGGAAAGATAAGTGAAAAAACTTCTTCCAACATGATGTAAAATCTAAAAGAAGAGAGTAAAATTTTAAATAGAGCTGTGAAACTAATTGAAGTTGAATATTTAGATGATGAAGTTAAAATTCAAACAATGAATTTTGGCGGGGATATAACGCCATATAATCACAGGTGGCAATCATAGATTTGCATTTCAAGATGGGGGACAAGTGTTTTTTGATAGCATTGTATCATGGGCATATGACTTGGTCCCATGTTTCCCCGATCAAGCAAAATCAACATGGCGCCCAATAATCATGACCTTGTGTACATACCAAATAGAGAATAACATACTTTCCAAATATAAAATTATTTTTCTTTCTTCAATTTATACAAGTTTTTGAAATGAAAAAAATGGTGAAAATGTTTGAAGACTTAAGTTATTTATAGAGGCAAAAATTAAGTAGCCAAGATGGCTGGCAAAATTATGAGGAAAATCCACTAGCCAAAATTCTAGTATTTGGCTAGTAGACCACCGCCACATTCAAGCCCTGCACAGAGTATTTTACGTGTAGAGATACAAATAAATGAGAATGAAAGGTATCAGTTTAACAACATTTTAAACTGGTTTGAAAATTTCACACCAGTTTGAAAAAATTTAAACCAGTTTTTAAAAAATGAAACCAAAGAAAAAATCGAACTACATGTACACAAAATGCATGATATGTTGTACACCTCTCCTTTATCATCTCTTCTTAAAACAACTTGTCATAAGTTTGTTACACGTAACCTGTAGACAACTATGGTCCATAAGATAAGCCATGCCAAATTTTGTTGTCTTGGACTGGCTTTATAAACACCAAAGGCAAATGGAATTAAGTGAGTTGACATCACAATAGGAAATCCCTGGGTAAAGTACCTGTAAAAAATGTGCAAAAACCATCACCAATTAAGTATAGGTTTCTTTTAAAACATAAGATGCACAACTATGCAGATGTATAATTTGCCAGATGCCATGAGCCAAGTTATCCTAGCCTCTTAAACAGATAATAATTAACTATTCACCGAAGTGGAGGTGGCTAGCGGTGGATATTTACTGAGCCGCGAAGAGGCGAGGTAAATATCCAATGCTAGCCACCAACACTGAGGTGAAGAGTTGTTTTAGTACATACTAAAACAGTGAGATAATATACACCCAAAAAAATTAATTTGGATGATTTCTTCACTTGTCACAGATGCAAACCAGGATGCCATTTTCTCTTGAATTGCTCGGAGGTAAATGGCACAGGATATTCGGAGTTTGACAAGCCAATCAGTGAGCGCCTTCAAAACTATCCACTGTTTTAGTATACACTGATACTAGTTATTGCTCTCAACCCATAATTAGCAATTATTGAAGGAGGCTGAGTAGGATATGAAGAATTCTGCAGATCAAGGAGGGTGTTATCCACAGAGGCCGAAGGCCGAGGTGGATAACACCCTCCGAGATCTGCAGAATTCTTCATATCCTACAAAAGCCAAATTCAATTTACAATTGCTTTATTATTCATTCAAAATATTTCCCATTCTTAGAGGAGTTTTGCCATTTCGCTCTTTGTTTTTGCCACTCACCAAAAATAACAAAACCTTGTCCCCGGGTTTTCTTGGTCAACGGTTCAAAAATCTGCAGCGGGTTGCACTTTTGACATCATTTTGACGTCAGCGGTTCAATAATTTGCAGCGGGCTGTTCTTGTGATGTCATTGGTTCAATATTTGGTCAACAGCAGCTGGTTATGGTGAATTATGCGTGTGGTTTTAACCAAGAAGAAACGGGGAAATATATTGAATGAATAATGACTTGTCTTATGCTTATTGTTATGCAGAAGCAGAGATACACATGCAAAAAAAAATAACTTGCCCAAAACTTCCCAGAGTTTAAACAGATGAACACTTCTGTCCAGAAATACATGTTAATGAGATTCAATGTGCTTCAGGAATAAGCATCACAAAGTGTCATTTTCATATCACTTTATATTTGACAGAATTATCTGTATTTTGGTGACTTTTCAGGAATGCTTATCATAAAGAGTATGCATCGCATTAACCTGCATTTCTGGAGATATCTGCAGATGAATTATGCATGTCTGGACATATAAAAACAACCAAAGAAAAGATATTTCAAAGAGAATTAATTTGATCAATTTTGGGAATTATTTCAAATGGTAAGTAAGACTGTAACTACAGTAGTCCTTCTTCCAGGCAGCACAGGGTAAGTGGAAGGGCCTATCTAACTCCAACTTACCAGTGCCATGGGTGACTTCCATAAAATGTTCCCATATCATTAATGACATTAAATTTGACAAAGTTGAGCTCTACTGGTGTCCACTTCTGATACAACCAGCTGTTCACGACAAGAGACCACAGCATGGACAAACATCCAATTGGAAAAATACACTTAAATAGAAACACTGACTTGTTTGGTGATGAGAGTAAATACATGGCACATAATGGAATCCAAATGATGGCAGCTGTTGGTCTGATGATACACGAAAAGGCCGCAAAACTAAGAGCTATGATGATTTCGTTTTTATCATCATTGTTTCTTGCATGGGTCGATGGCCAATAGTACAAGGCAATTATCGTCAAGACTGTTTCCAAAGAATTTGTCAACGTCCTTGTCGCACAATACAATGTAAACCAAGAGATCAGGTAGCAAATGAGCGTCCACATTCCACTTTGAGGACCAAACCTCTTCACTGCTAGTTTGTACAAAAAGAAATCGCCACAGGAGGCAAAACAAGCTTGCACCAGTCTTGGAACTACAACAAGGAACTTAGCAGTGTCAACTCCAAACAGTGCCAACAATTTATAGCTTGCTGCAAATATCAAAGGAAAACTCCAGCCTCTAAGACCCTCTTTCCACTCCCATGTTAAATATCCGTATCCAAATACTATTTTATGCGCAACTTCGGGTCCCTGCCAGAATTCATCTGGCACAAAAAATGTCTGGGTGAGAAATGCATTAACAATCCTGAAAAGGAGTAATCCTGCTACAAGATACCTTTCTGGTATAAACATAACATTTGACGATTTACAAGACACTTCTGATTGTTGGATAGAAGACGACTGAGGAGATAACTTATTGGTCGGAGGAGTGGTTGGAGGCTTTTTTCGCTTGGTCGCATCCTCTACTGCCATTTTGAAATCAAAATCAACAAGGCGTCATTGTTAAACCCAGCCTTTCCGCGGACGAGAGTGAGTAACGCCTATCGACGGCTATCACTTCTGACCGACAAAATGGTGTTCGCTTTCATAGACTTCATAGGAAAGATGCCTTTTCATCAGCTGGTTGTAGTAACTTTAGTCGGAGTTGGCAGCGGAATATATATCTTCAGGCCCTTGCTCGAGAGATACGCAAACGAACATGGTTTGAAAAACAAACAGGAAGAACACAGTTCGAATACTGATGCTGCTACTGTTGTTCATGAAGTGAAGAGTTCAACACCTGAGCAGAAGAAGGAGGATACACAGCGGAAGGAGAATGCTGGCAATGCATCTGGGAATTGAGTCTACCTCTGTTTGTTTTCTAAGGAGATGGAAATTTGACATTGGCGAGAATCTACCATGTCAGCTTCATTCAACACATGTTGAAGTCACGTGATAATGCACAGGAAAATGCGGTTGAAAATCACACATTTGAATACATGGATGATTTTCTCCACGATCTCAAATCACATGAGATGATTTTCATAGACCTGAGAATCGTTAGGAGGATTGGATTATGAGTTTTAAAGCTTGGGAAATTTTCTCTGGAATCAACTACGATGATAATATTAGATCGTTTGAATCATCTGTTATGATTTTATCGACAGTTAGGAATCATCTGTGGATTCATAACTCAAGATTGACCGCAAAGGTATAATGACTTCTCATTTGTGTCACAGTGCAGTCAGAAGATAGCGTGTTTTAAATAAGACCACAGAAAAACAATGGAGAAGTCTGCCTTTGCAATTTTTCATGATATACTAGCTAGTATGAAATATGCAAATTTGTGTAGCTTGTGTTTGTGCACAGTAAATGCAATGATATGCCAAGGTTGGTCGACAATAACAAAGTGAAAAGTTGCCTCACCTTTGGATATTATTGGCTGACATCTCAGCTTATCTCTTATGTTGAAACTATTTTTTTAATCATTGATCTGGAAGAGTAGGCAGGGGTGGATTATGAAAGCATCTTAACTTGTATTTTAGTTCACGTTTTGACACGTTTTGACACTCCAAAATCTAAACATTCCATAAAGTCAAATTACCCACTCTTCATGTTCACTGACATCTTTGTCCATGTAACTCTTTAGGAGCTTTTAAGTTAGCCGTTTTCAGTCATCATTTGTACCTTTATCACCCAAATGGACCGGCAAATTGTCCAGCTGGCCTAAATTACAACGCGGCAATCTCTACTGGCGACCTGCACTTCCAAATGGAAAAAATATATTCATCTCAGCAGTCCAAAGAGTAGCTAGACTCCCAGTTGTAATGCTAGATGATACAGTTCTTCTGCTATAAAATCTTGTCCAGTTTTGATGAAATATGAATAAAAATAACCCGAAAATGCTTTGACAGCCCTCAAATCTCAGTCAAAAGTCTCTCGAGTGTTTAAGCCCGGTTCCCAAAGTGATGTCACAAGTAGCATACCGGCTAACTCTCCCAGTTTTCCCGGGAGTCTCCAAGTTTTTCATTAAATCTCCCGGTCTCTCAAAATGCCTTTTGGGTGATTTTCGGTGTTATTCCTGGACATTGTCTTTAATAACATTCTCACAATGCAAAGATTTCTAGACATCTCCAGATTTTTGTACTCTGGGGGTTGGCAGGTATGCCAGTAGCCTGACCCAAATCCCACTTTGCAAGGTCGTGAACATAGAATTAACAAGTTCAAATGCCTCTAAAAACACAGGGATTTTTATCAATTGAGATAATATTTTGAAGTTATCAAGGAAACTAGTAGATTTTATTTCTGAAATAAAAAAAAATTGTGGCTAGTGGCACCTTAAAGAAAACTCAGTTACAGTGCCTCCATAGCCAGCCAAAATAATTATTTCTAGTTGCCACTAAAACAATTCGTATCTTAAAAAATACAAATAATCCACGTATTAAAAAATGCAAAATAGAAGCATAACCAACGAGTACAGTGTTTGCTTTCCTCCCGCTTCCCTAAGCGTATGACCGACCTTATGTTGTTGTTACAGTGTTTTGGTCACGTGAGTACTGACTACTGTTTACAAGCGAAAGAAAAACGCAAGTTCGAAAATTTAAATTTTTTAGCACTTGGGCACGTTTTGTAAACAAACCATAAAATATCATCGACCTAAGTAGCTCGAAATATTGCCAATGTGGAAAAGAATTTCTTACAGAGCGCTTTTGCACTGCTAATGGTAATAAGTAAGAAAAACTCGCGTTCTCCATCGCTAAAAGGTGAGAAAACAACAGTGTAAAAATCCCGGAGCCAAAAAATAAGCTTGAATATATTGGGCAGTGATATCCTCTCGTGCGCAAAACCCCACCTTAGACCGCTTACATAAATTTACCTAAGAGGAAAGAACAAACTCCTCCAGGTGATATTCGTTACTCCTTGAAGAATTCTTGAAAAACAAGAACATTGCCGGCGTTGAAAACGCGCAAATTTAATCTTATACTGTACTCACCTCCATGTCAATTTGTCCATCCTTGTCGACCAAAGTCCAGCCGTTTTCAAAATCGTCTGTTTCGGTAGAAGCCATCACTTTCGCACAAAATCTTTACATTTTCATGGACGAATTAACTGACTGGCCTTTTTGCCGTTGAGGAAATAAATGAGGATTCAAGCGACTAATGTTCCGCTCGCCAGTGTTTTGGTTCTGTGCCACCCTGGTTCTGAACTGTTGTCATTCCGAGAAATAGTCACGTGGCGATGGTAAGCCAATCAAAAGATTCGCGTGTTATTTTTACCGCGTACTTGCCCGCCCCTTTTGAAAGCTAACCAATAAGGGAAGAACAAGATGTAAACAGAAATTTCACAGGCAGAGGTTACGCTGTGTAAAATGATGCAATCATTGCTTTCTGAAGCCTCGGAAAAGTGAGTTGGATTAGTGCCACGTATATTCTCGCCTTGCGAGTTCCACATCACGACTCGTAACGGGACGAAACGTCAGCTAACACAGCCAAGGCATCATGCCTACTTTTGTTAATTAAAAATGTACAAAATCGACATGGTTTCGCCCGCGGATTGGGTATCAATACTTAGCATATTATCGCAAAATACAAAAATCTGCAGAAAAACGTTGAAATTTTGCCACCTTTGCACACGCGCAACTGTCAAAATTCGCTCAATAATAATACAGTTGCTTGGCGTCCCACATTTGTATCGTTTGAGGCAACATTTCAGACATCTACTAGTTAAGCTGTTTAAGTTGACATTTAGTGATGACATGAATACTTATCCTTACCTCTTGGCGAAGACAGCCAAACCACAAACCGCCATATGCATAAATCAAGGTGACGTTCAAACGGTCCTTTTAAAAAAAGATATGTCCAGTAGAATATTACCAATTATAACCCATCAAATCTTTTCGCTCGCGCATGATTGGTCTAAACACATCACGTGACCAAATATCCCCCAGCTAAAACTGGGGGATATCCGAGAATATACCCTAATTTTCAAAACTGTGTGCGTTGCGTAAAAGATTTGAAGGATAATAAACACGATAGTCTCCATTTGGGGCGAAAGTATGCTCGGATATTTGTCCTTGGACATTATCTGTTCCTCGAAGCTCTAAAGACTGGCTACAAGCATTCTAGGCCAAAAACATGTAATGAACTTGCCAAACAATTATACATACAAGAGTGTAGATCAGACTATGTTCCCATGGTGTTTTCTAGCCTGCGATAGCAGGTAGTTTTATCATGATTTGTTTCATCAGCCACTGAACCAAGCAACTATGATCATAATAACCCACGCAGTGGCCTAAGTTCTCAGGCTACGAGTGCTGCATAGTCATTCTTGTATCATGTTTTCACTTTTTGCTGCACAAACAATCCAAAGTATTACCAGAACTCCAAGACCAAGCCTAATAAAACCAAAATAAAAGATATTCACTCTTTGTCATTAAAAAAATCAAAGGCACTAATAAGTAGCCTGCAATAAAGGCCATCCTTCACTGCAGTCTCAAGTGGAATTTCACGAACCACCACCTGGGGTAGAAGCAAACAATACAAGGATGGCTGTTTCTGCAGGCTAACCAACTAGATAACCCTATAGGAACACAATGGTAACTTTTCTTTGCAGCAATCTTTCACATTCATCACTTTCCTTGAAAGCTTCCAGTTACAAGCTTAAGTTGTTACCCTTATAACTTTCTCATTTGCCAAGCGTTTCTTTTGAAAAGTTGAAACCACCCTGACTTTTCCATTGGTAACCTTGAATCAAAATATTTCATTAGATGATTTGAGAAAATGGAAGCACTAGCCCTCAAAATATCAATTAGCTATTTAATGCCTACTACAAATTCACCTCTAATTAAACCTGCAGATCATATTATCTTCCTTTAGTAACAAGATCTTTAGACTGTTTCTGGTCTGCTTGCAGGTGTTTTTTTCTATTAAGGTCCAACAAGTGTTCATTTCTGCCCCATCTCTCTTCCTGATTCTTGAGAGAAAACAGACTGCATTAGCAGTCTAGACTGTTTCAGGCTCCTGGCAAAGTTCCCTTGTTTTTTTGCTGTATTTACTTGAAGTTTAGAACAGGTCTTACTCACACAGAGGAAACCAGATCTCGCTCACAATGTGTAGATTTGACATTGTCCCAAGTGAGCTACTGCTGGAACTATCTCCTGGTGTAGTTGGAAACAGGAACTCACGTGGAAATATTGCAAATGATCAAGTTTGAAAGTCAACAGTTTAGCTGACCACACTAGGCCCTCGCCATGTGATTCCAATAAAATCAACCCCTTTCCAAATATTGAGTAGCTAGAAATCTATTTCTTAAAATGAAAAAACAGGTTTCAACTTGAGGACATTGGAGGATATGTGATCATTTTGTTTTAGGTTACCTGTCATCTTGCCACTGGGGAGTGTCGCCACCTAGAAACCACCTTGTCACCACCTCAACTACTTTGCTCTTGTTCAGACAGCTAATTCACTTTGACTACTTTGCTCTCATTCAAACAGCTAATTCACTTTGACTACATTACTCTAGTTTGTCTTTTTCTTGGTGTTTGGTAGCAAGATGTCTTCACTTTGTGGTGAGCTGGTTGGTGGCAACGTAGTTTCTTCATGGTGAGTTGGTTGGTGGCAAAACTCCCTAATGGTGAGATAAACGGATACCCTTGTACCTTGTTTTATACCACTAACCATATATATTTATTAGATGCATTCAAATAAATGCCCTTATGGCACACCTTTACAAAAGATCTTTTACTTCCTTAAATTCAATTCAGTTAACTAACGCTCTGATGGTTTACTAACTATAACCTGCTCTTTTCATTTCTTAAAATAGATTTTTGGAAAGTTGTGATTAACCAGCCTTCGAGCAGCCTTCAAACAACAGTGGCCCCAATGAACCTCGCACCAATCCCCCTCCACTTCATACAACAGAAAATGGATTGGTCAGTCAAATTAAACATGGCAGGTATTGTTATCCTGCGTTATTATACATTGTAGTCACCATCTGTCTTCTCATTGGCTAAAAGCCTACAGTTAATTCTGGGAAACAGCGCAACCTACAGATTATTCACTAATCAGACTGTACCTACAGATTAGTGAATAATCTGTAGGTTGCGTGCGCAATGCATGATTTCCTAGAGCAATGTCAAGTTCACAGACAGCAATGTCAAGTTCACGGATAGCGAAGTAAGAATGGCTTCTCGATTCGCTTCATCGAGGTAAGAATGACAGTTTTCTTCAATGATACTCTCTTTAGAAATGCATTTAACTTTTCTGCACTTGATTGTTCTATAAAGACGATGAAAATTTGTTTTTCACTCAGTTGTACATTTTCAAGTGTTTGAAAAGAAACTGCAATCGAGCTGCGATAATGCGTTTGTCGTTATTTTCTTCAAAACAATGTATAATAAAACAATTATTAGATTGGGTTTTTGTGATATCCGGAATAATCAAGATCTTGGTTAGTGTTATCAGCCTCAGCCTTCGGCTTCGGCTTCGGCTGATAACACTTACTTGAACCTTGATTATTCTGGATATCACAAAAACCTCATCCAATAAAATTGTTTATTATCTCCCGCTAATAATTTTTAAAAATTGCAAAGGCAGACTTCTCCATTGTTTTTCTGTGGTCTTATTTAAAACACGCTATCTTCTGACTGCACTGTGACACAAATGAGAAGTCATTATACCTTTGCGGTCAATCTTGAGTTATGAATCCACAGATGATTCCTAACTGTCGATAAAATCATAACAGATGATTCAAACGATCTAATATTATCATCGTAGTTGATTCCAGAGAAAATTTCCCAAGCTTTAAAACTCATAATCCAATCCTCCTAACGATTCTCAGGTCTATGAAAATCATCTCATGTGATTTGAGATCGTGGAGAAAATCATCTCATGTATTCAAATGTGTGATTTTCAACCGCATTTTCCTGTGCATTATCACGTGACTTCAACATGTGTTGAAAGAAGCTGACATGGTAGATTCTCGCCAAATGTCAAATTTCCATCTCCTTAGAAAACAAACAGAGGTAGACTCAATTCCCAGATGCATTGCCAGCATTTTCCTTCCGCTGTTTATCCTCTTGCTTCTGCTCAGGTGTTGAACTCTTCACTTCATCCACAACAGCAGTAGCAGCATCAGTATTCGAACTGTGTTCTTCCTGTCTGTTTTTCAAACCATGTTCGTTTGCGTATCTCTCGAGCAAGGGTCTGAAGATATATATTCCGCTGCCAACTCCGACTAAACTCACTACAACCAGTTGATGAAAAGGCATCCTTCCTATGAAGTCTATGAAAGCGAACACCATTTTGCCAAGTGATAGGCGTACTCACTCTCGTCCGCGTGAAGACTAGGTTTAACAATGACGCCTTGTTGATTTTGATTTCAAAATGGCGGTAGAGGATGCGACCAAGCGAAAACAGCCTCCAACCACTCATCCGACCAATAAGTTATCTCCTCAGTCGTCTTCTATCCAACAATCAGAAGTGTCTTGTAAATCGCCAAATGTTATGTTTATACCAGAAAGGTATCTTGTAGCGGGATTACTCCTTTTCAGGATTGTTAATGCATTTCTCACCCAGACATTTTTTGTGCCAGATGAATTCTGGCAGGGACCCGAAGTTGCGCATAGAATAGTATTTGGATACGGATATTTAACGTGGGAGTGGAAAGAGGGTCTTAGAGGCTGGAGTTTTCCTTTGATATTTGCAGCAAGCTATAAATTGTTGGCACTGTTTGGAGTTGACACTGCTAAGTTCCTTGTTGTAGTTCCAAGACTGGTGCAAGCTTGTTTTGCCTCCTGTGGCGATTTCTTTTTGTACAAACTAGCAGTGAAGAGGTTTGGTCCTCAAAGTGGAATGTGGACGCTCATTTGCTACCTGATCTCTTGGTTTACATTGTATTGTGCGACAAGGACGTTGACAAATTCTTTGGAAACAGTCTTGACGATAATTGCCTTGTACTATTGGCCATCGACCCATGCAAGAAACAATGATGATAAAAACGAAATCATCATAGCTCTTAGTTTTGCGGCCTTTTCGTGTATCATCAGACCAACAGCTGCCATCATTTGGATTCCATTATGTGCCATGTATTTACTCTCATCACCAAACAAGTCAGTGTTTCTATTTAAGTGTATTTTTCCAATTGGATGTTTGTCCATGCTGTGGTCTCTTGTCGTGAACAGCTGGTTGTATGAGAAGTGGACACCAGTAGAGCTCAACTTTGTCAAATTTAATGTCATTAATGATATGGGAACATTTTATGGAAGTCACCCATGGCACTGGTAAGTTGGAGTTAGATAGGCCCTTCCACTTACCCTGTGCTGCCTGGAAGAGGGTCTAGTTACAGTCTTACTTACCATTTGAAATAATTCCCAAAATTGATCAAATTAATTCTCTTTGAAATATCTTTTCTTTGGTTGTTTTTATATGTCCAGACATGCATAATTCATCTGCAGATATCTCCAGAAATGCAGGTTAATGCGATGCATACTCTTTATGATAAGCATTCCTGAAAAGTCACCAAAATACAGATAATTCTGTCAAATATAAAGTGATATGAAAATGACACTTTGTGATGCTTATTCCTGAAGCACATTGAATCTCATTAACATGTATTTCTGGACAGAAGTGTTCATCTGTTTAAACTCTGGGAAGTTTTGGGCAAGTTATTTTTTTTTGCATGTGTATCTCTGCTTCTGCATAACAATAAGCATAAGACAAGTCATTATTCATTCAATATATTTCCCCGTTTCTTCTTGGTTAAAACCACATGCATAATTCACCATAACCAGCTGCTGTTGACCAAATATTGAACCAATGACATCACAAGAACAGCCCGCTGCAAATTATTGAACCGCTGACGTCAAAATGATGTCAAAAGTGCAACCCGCTGCAGATTTTTGAACCGTTGACCAAGAAAACCCGGGGACAAGGTTTTGTTATTTTTGGTGAGTGGCAAAAACAAAGAGCGAAATGGCAAAACTCCTCTAAGAATGGGAAATATTTTGAATGAATAATAAAGCAATTGTAAATTGAATTTGGCTTTTGTAGGATATGAAGAATTCTGCAGATCTCGGAGGGTGTTATCCACCGAGGCCGTCGGCCTCGGTGGATAACACCCTCCGTGATCTGCAGAATTCTTCATATCCTACAAAAGCCAAATTCAATTTACAATTGCTTTATTATTCATTCAAAATATTTCCCATTCTTAGAGGAGTTTTGCCATTTCGCTCTTTGTTTTTGCCACTCACCAAAAATAACAAAACCTTGTCCCCGGGTTTTCTTGGTCAACGGTTCAAAAATCTGCAGCGGGTTGCACTTTTGACATCATTTTGACGTCAGCGGTTCAATAATTTGCAGCGGGCTGTTCTTGTGATGTCATTGGTTCAATATTTGGTCAACAGCAGCTGGTTATGGTGAATTATGCATGTGGTTTTAACCAAGAAGAAACGGGGAAATATATTGAATGAATAATGACTTGTCTTATGCTTATTGTTATGCAGAAGCAGAGATACACATGCAAAAAAAAATAACTTGCCCAAAACTTCCCAGAGTTTAAACAGATGAACACTTCTGTCCAGAAATACATGTTAATGAGATTCAATGTGCTTCAGGAATAAGCATCACAAAGTGTCATTTTCATATCACTTTATATTTGACAGAATTATCTGTATTTTGGTGACTTTTCAGGAATGCTTATCATAAAGAGTATGCATCGCATTAACCTGCATTTCTGGAGATATCTGCAGATGAATTATGCATGTCTGGACATATAAAAACAACCAAAGAAAAGATATTTCAAAGAGAATTAATTTGATCAATTTTGGGAATTATTTCAAATGGTAAGTAAGACTGTAACTAGACCCTCTTCCAGGCAGCACAGGGTAAGTGGAAGGGCCTATCTAACTCCAACTTACCAGTGCCATGGGTGACTTCCATAAAATGTTCCCATATCATTAATGACATTAAATTTGACAAAGTTGAGCTCTACTGGTGTCCACTTCTCATACAACCAGCTGTTCACGACAAGAGACCACAGCATGGACAAACATCCAATTGGAAAAATACACTTAAATAGAAACACTGACTTGTTTGGTGATGAGAGTAAATACATGGCACATAATGGAATCCAAATGATGGCAGCTGTTGGTCTGATGATACACGAAAAGGCCGCAAAACTAAGAGCTATGATGATTTCGTTTTTATCATCATTGTTTCTTGCATGGGTCGATGGCCAATAGTACAAGGCAATTATCGTCAAGACTGTTTCCAAAGAATTTGTCAACGTCCTTGTCGCACAATACAATGTAAACCAAGAGATCAGGTAGCAAATGAGCGTCCACATTCCACTTTGAGGACCAAACCTCTTCACTGCTAGTTTGTACAAAAAGAAATCGCCACAGGAGGCAAAACAAGCTTGCACCAGTCTTGGAACTACAACAAGGAACTTAGCAGTGTCAACTCCAAACAGTGCCAACAATTTATAGCTTGCTGCAAATATCAAAGGAAAACTCCAGCCTCTAAGACCCTCTTTCCACTCCCACGTTAAATATCCGTATCCAAATACTATTCTATGCGCAACTTCGGGTCCCTGCCAGAATTCATCTGGCACAAAAAATGTCTGGGTGAGAAATGCATTAACAATCCTGAAAAGGAGTAATCCCGCTACAAGATACCTTTCTGGTATAAACATAACATTTGGCGATTTACAAGACACTTCTGATTGTTGGATAGAAGACGACTGAGGAGATAACTTATTGGTCGGATGAGTGGTTGGAGGCTGTTTTCGCTTGGTCGCATCCTCTACCGCCATTTTGAAATCAAAATCAACAAGGCGTCATTGTTAAACCTAGTCTTCACGCGGACGAGAGTGAGTACGCCTATCACTTGGCAAAATGGTGTTCGCTTTCATAGACTTCATAGGAAGGATGCCTTTTCATCAACTGGTTGTAGTGAGTTTAGTCGGAGTTGGCAGCGGAATATATATCTTCAGACCCTTGCTCGAGAGATACGCAAACGAACATGGTTTGAAAAACAGACAGGAAGAACACAGTTCGAATACTGATGCTGCTACTGCTGTTGTGGATGAAGTGAAGAGTTCAACACCTGAGCAGAAGCAAGAGGATAAACAGCGGAAGGAAAATGCTGGCAATGCATCTGGGAATTGAGTCTACCTCTGTTTGTTTTCTAAGGAGATGGAAATTTGACATTTGGCGAGAATCTACCATGTCAGCTTCTTTCAACACATGTTGAAGTCACGTGATAATGCACAGGAAAATGCGGTTGAAAATCACACATTTGAATACATGAGATGATTTTCTCCACGATCTCAAATCACATGAGATGATTTTCATAGACCTGAGAATCGTTAGGAGGATTGGATTATGAGTTTTAAAGCTTGGGAAATTTTCTCTGGAATCAACTACGATGATAATATTAGATCGTTTGAATCATCTGTTATGATTTTATCGACAGTTAGGAATCATCTGTGGATTCATAACTCAAGATTGACCGCAAAGGTATAATGACTTCTCATTTGTGTCACAGTGCAGTCAGAAGATAGCGTGTTTTAAATAAGACCACAGAAAAACAATGGAGAAGTCTGCCTTTGCAATTTTTAAAAATTATTAGCGGGAGATAATAAACAATTTTATTGGATGAGGTTTTTGTGATATCCAGAATAATCAAGGTTCAAGTAAGTGTTATCAGCCGAAGCCGAAGCCGAAGGCTGAGGCTGATAACACTAACCAAGATCTTGATTATTCCGGATATCACAAAAACCCAATCTAATAATTGTTTTATTATACATTGTTTTGAAGAAAATAACGACAAACGCATTATCGCAGCTCGATTGCAGTTTCTTTTCAAACACTTGAAAATGTACAACTGAGTGAAAAACAAATTTTCATCGTCTTTATAGAACAATCAAGTGCAGAAAAGTTAAATGCATTTCTAAAGAGAGTATCATTGAAGAAAACTGTCATTCTTACCTCGATGAAGCGAATCGAGAAGCCATTCTTACTTCGCTATCCGTGAACTTGACATTGCTGTCTGTGAACTTGACATTGCTCTAGGAAATCATGCATTGCGCACGCAACCTACAGATTATTCACTAATCTGTAGGTACAGTCTGATTAGTGAATAATCTGTAGGTTGCGCTGTTTCCCAGAATTAACTGTAGGCTTTTAGCCAATGAGAAGACAGATGGTGACTACAATGTATAATAACGCAGGATAACAATACCTGCCATGTTTAATTTGACTGACCAATCCATTTTCTGTTGTATGAAGTGGAGGGGGATTGGTGCGAGGTTCATTGGGGCCACTGTTGTTTGAAGGCTGCTCGAAGGCTGGTTAATCACAACTTTCCAAAAATCTATTTTAAGAAATGAAAAGAGCAGGTTATAGTTAGTAAACCATCAGAGCGTTAGTTAACTGAATTGAATTTAAGGAAGTAAAAGATCTTTTGTAAAGGTGTGCCATAAGGGCATTTATTTGAATGCATCTAATAAATATATATGGTTAGTGGTATAAAACAAGGTACAAGGGTATCCGTTTATCTCACCATTAGGGAGTTTTGCCACCAACCAACTCACCATGAAGAAACTACGTTGCCACCAACCAGCTCACCACAAAGTGAAGACATCTTGCTACCAAACACCAAGAAAAAGACAAACTAGAGTAATGTAGTCAAAGTGAATTAGCTGTTTGAATGAGAGCAAAGTAGTCAAAGTGAATTAGCTGTCTGAACAAGAGCAAAGTAGTTGAGGTGGTGACAAGGTGGTTTCTAGGTGGCGACACTCCCCAGTGGCAAGATGACAGGTAACCTAAAACAAAATGATCACATATCCTCCAATGTCCTCAAGTTGAAACCTGTTTTTTCATTTTAAGAAATAGATTTCTAGCTACTCAATATTTGGAAAGGGGTTGATTTTATTGGAATCACATGGCGAGGGCCTAGTGTGGTCAGCTAAACTGTTGACTTTCAAACTTGATCATTTGCAATATTTCCACGTGAGTTCCTGTTTCCAACTACACCAGGAGATAGTTCCAGCAGTAGCTCACTTGGGACAATGTCAAATCTACACATTGTGAGCGAGATCTGGTTTCCTCTGTGTGAGTAAGACCTGTTCTAAACTTCAAGTAAATACAGCAAAAAAACAAGGGAACTTTGCCAGGAGCCTGAAACAGTCTAGACTGCTAATGCAGTCTGTTTTCTCTCAAGAATCAGGAAGAGAGATGGGGCAGAAATGAACACTTGTTGGACCTTAATAGAAAAAAACACCTGCAAGCAGACCAGAAACAGTCTAAAGATCTTGTTACTAAAGGAAGATAATATGATCTGCAGGTTTAATTAGAGGTGAATTTGTAGTAGGCATTAAATAGCTAATTGATATTTTGAGGGCTAGTGCTTCCATTTTCTCAAATCATCTAATGAAATATTTTGATTCAAGGTTACCAATGGAAAAGTCAGGGTGGTTTCAACTTTTCAAAAGAAACGCTTGGCAAATGAGAAAGTTATAAGGGTAACAACTTAAGCTTGTAACTGGAAGCTTTCAAGGAAAGTGATGAATGTGAAAGATTGCTGCAAAGAAAAGTTACCATTGTGTTCCTATAGGGTTATCTAGTTGGTTAGCCTGCAGAAACAGCCATCCTTGTATTGTTTGCTTCTACCCCAGGTGGTGGTTCGTGAAATTCCACTTGAGACTGCAGTGAAGGATGGCCTTTATTGCAGGCTACTTATTAGTGCCTTTGATTTTTTTAATGACAAAGAGTGAATATCTTTTATTTTGGTTTTATTAGGCTTGGTCTTGGAGTTCTGGTAATACTTTGGATTGTTTGTGCAGCAAAAAGTGAAAACATGATACAAGAATGACTATGCAGCACTCGTAGCCTGAGAACTTAGGCCACTGCGTGGGTTATTATGATCATAGTTGCTTGGTTCAGTGGCTGATGAAACAAATCATGATAAAACTACCTGCTATCGCAGGCTAGAAAACACCATGGGAACATAGTCTGATCTACACTCTTGTATGTATAATTGTTTGGCAAGTTCATTACATGTTTTTGGCCTAGAATGCTTGTAGCCAGTCTTTAGAGCTTCGAGGAACAGATAATGTCCAAGGACAAATATCCGAGCATACTTTCGCCCCAAATGGAGACTATCGTGTTTATTATCCTTCAAATCTTTTACGCAACGCACACAGTTTTGAAAATTAGGGTATATTCTCGGATATCCCCCAGTTTTAGCTGGGGGATATTTGGTCACGTGATGTGTTTAGACCAATCATGCGCGAGCGAAAAGATTTGATGGGTTATAATTGGTAATATTCTACTGGACATATCTTTTTTTAAAAGGACCGTTTGAACGTCACCTTGATTTATGCATATGGCGGTTTGTGGTTTGGCTGTCTTCGCCAAGAGGTAAGGATAAGTATTCATGTCATCACTAAATGTCAACTTAAACAGCTTAACTAGTAGATGTCTGAAATGTTGCCTCAAACGATACAAATGTGGGACGCCAAGCAACTGTATTATTATTGAGCGAATTTTGACAGTTGCGCGTGTGCAAAGGTGGCAAAATTTCAACGTTTTTCTGCAGATTTTTGTATTTTGCGATAATATGCTAAGTATTGATACCCAATCCGCGGGCGAAACCATGTCGATTTTGTACATTTTTAATTAACAAAAGTAGGCATGATGCCTTGGCTGTGTTAGCTGACGTTTCGTCCCGTTACGAGTCGTGATGTGGAACTCGCAAGGCGAGAATATACGTGGCACTAATCCAACTCACTTTTCCGAGGCTTCAGAAAGCAATGATTGCATCATTTTACACAGCGTAACCTCTGCCTGTGAAATTTCTGTTTACATCTTGTTCTTCCCTTATTGGTTAGCTTTCAAAAGGGGCGGGCAAGTACGCGGTAAAAATAACACGCGAATCTTTTGATTGGCTTACCATCGCCACGTGACTATTTCTCGGAATGACAACAGTTCAGAACCAGGGTGGCACAGAACCAAAACACTGGCGAGCGGAACATTAGTCGCTTGAATCCTCATTTATTTCCTCAACGGCAAAAAGGCCAGTCAGTTAATTCGTCCATGAAAATGTAAAGATTTTGTGCGAAAGTGATGGCTTCTACCGAAACAGACGATTTTGAAAACGGCTGGACTTTGGTCGACAAGGATGGACAAATTGACATGGAGGTGAGTACAGTATAAGATTAAATTTGCGCGTTTTCAACGCCGGCAATGTTCTTGTTTTTCAAGAATTCTTCAAGGAGTAACGAATATCACCTGGAGGAGTTTGTTCTTTCCTCTTAGGTAAATTTATGTAAGCGGTCTAAGGTGGGGTTTTGCGCACGAGAGGATATCACTGCCCAATATATTCAAGCTTATTTTTTGGCTCCGGGATTTTTACACTGTTGTTTTCTCACCTTTTAGCGATGGAGAACGCGAGTTTTTCTTACTTATTACCATTAGCAGTGCAAAAGCGCTCTGTAAGAAATTCTTTTCCACATTGGCAATATTTCGAGCTACTTAGGTCGATGATATTTTATGGTTTGTTTACAAAACGTGCCCAAGTGCTAAAAAATTTAAATTTTCGAACTTGCGTTTTTCTTTCGCTTGTAAACAGTAGTCAGTACTCACGTGACCAAAACACTGTAACAACAACATAAGGTCGGTCATACGCTTAGGGAAGCGGGAGGAAAGCAAACACTGTACTCGTTGGTTATGCTTCTATTTTGCATTTTTTAATACGTGGATTATTTGTATTTTTTAAGATACGAATTGTTTTAGTGGCAACTAGAAATAATTATTTTGGCTGGCTATGGAGGCACTGTAACTGAGTTTTCTTTAAGGTGCCACTAGCCACAATTTTTTTTTATTTCAGAAATAAAATCTACTAGTTTCCTTGATAACTTCAAAATATTATCTCAATTGATAAAAATCCCTGTGTTTTTAGAGGCATTTGAACTTGTTAATTCTATGTTCACGACCTTGCAAAGTGGGATTTGGGTCAGGCTACTGGCATACCTGCCAACCCCCAGAGTACAAAAATCTGGAGATGTCTAGAAATCTTTGCATTGTGAGAATGTTATTAAAGACAATGTCCAGGAATAACACCGAAAATCACCCAAAAGGCATTTTGAGAGACCGGGAGATTTAATGAAAAACTTGGAGACTCCCGGGAAAACTGGGAGAGTTAGCCGGTATGCTACTTGTGACATCACTTTGGGAACCGGGCTTAAACACTCGAGAGACTTTTGACTGAGATTTGAGGGCTGTCAAAGCATTTTCGGGTTATTTTTATTCATATTTCATCAAAACTGGACAAGATTTTATAGCAGAAGAACTGTATCATCTAGCATTACAACTGGGAGTCTAGCTACTCTTTGGACTGCTGAGATGAATATATTTTTTCCATTTGGAAGTGCAGGTCGCCAGTAGAGATTGCCGCGTTGTAATTTAGGCCAGCTGGACAATTTGCCGGTCCATTTGGGTGATAAAGGTACAAATGATGACTGAAAACGGCTAACTTAAAAGCTCCTAAAGAGTTACATGGACAAAGATGTCAGTGAACATGAAGAGTGGGTAATTTGACTTTATGGAATGTTTAGATTTTGGAGTGTCAAAACGTGTCAAAACGTGAACTAAAATACAAGTTAAGATGCTTTCATAATCCACCCCTGCCTACTCTTCCAGATCAATGATTAAAAAAATAGTTTCAACATAAGAGATAAGCTGAGATGTCAGCCAATAATATCCAAAGGTGAGGCAACTTTTCACTTTGTTATTGTCGACCAACCTTGGCATATCATTGCATTTACTGTGCACAAACACAAGCTACACAAATTTGCATATTTCATACTAGCTAGTATATCATGAAAAATCCTTTGACAGATCTTGAAAATAGGTTCAGTATAGTATTGGTCACATGAATAAATTTGTACTGTTGTTTTGAATGAAATGTCCATTTTACGTGAGTCTGCTAATGACCTGTGAGTTCTCGACTTGACCTATAGTTTCATCTCGGGCTTGGAGGATTGTTTGTGCTAGGAATGGTCAGAATAGTCACTAGTCTGATGGCTTCTAGCTTATCCCAAACTTGTGTTTTGTGCAGTACTTTGATGGCTCTTTGGCTTTAGCTTCACGCCGATCAGCTCACTTCTCACTTTTCTCGTTTCTGTTCAAGTTTCATTGAGATAGAGATATTCAGTAAAGAAGAATATTCTATTCTATGCACCTGTGTTGTTACAGCCTCCAACAACACATCATCCTTGTATTCTGCAACGATTTTGACACACAGTCTCACATGTTTCAATTTATTTTCGGAAACAAAATATTGTTATTCCCGAAGTGATGTCAGAAGCCAACTTATCCCATTCTTGGCTATTCCTCAGTTGTGAACATAGAAAAGGGCAACTTTACAAACATTGGAAATTCATACAAAACTAAAAAAATAGCCACAATAATAATTTTTTTTGTAGCTGTGGTGATCAGGAGAAAAAGGAAATTTATGTTAGTGAAAAATTTTTGGGCTTAGAGGCACTTAAATATTGCCTCAAACTTTATAAGACTTCAAAACGAGATACCAAATATTGAGAGCACATTAGGTTCACAGCTGGTAAGAATAATTATAGACAGATGCAGTGTTCTCCCTTGTTTTCAGCACAACAGGTAAAAGAGCATTTTAAACTGGTAAAGCAATGAAGTGAATAGCAGGCTTGTTTGATAAGGATTGAAATATGCCCCATTCTGGTCAACTTCAGCGCCGACCTTAAATTAAATCTTAATAAATGCAAGTTTTGCCCTCATTTGCTAGGTAGTTTGTGTAAGTATTAAATACAAGACAAAAGAGTGGTTGTCGGAACGTTCCTTGTAATTTTCTCTTTGTTCCTGTCAGCTTGTTTTATTAGTAGCACTTAAAAGCTAACATAGAAAGCAATCCGGTTTTTGCTTAGCCTTTTTTTCACTCTCTAGTCAACCTCTCAATATACATGAATCATCAGTAACTTGCTCTGCTTTCTATCCTGTCCCCTTATTGAATTGCTACGGTGGCCCACAACTGTCACAACTGTCACGGCAAAAGAATTAACCTCACAGCAAAAAGAAAAAGAATCGCAGCAAAAAGAAAAAGACTCGCGCCAAAAAGAAAAACCTCACGGCGAAATGAAAAAGACTCACGGCAAAAAGAAAAACCTCATGGCGAAAAGAAAAAGACTAGTGGAAAAAAGAGTAACCTCATGGCAAAAAGGAAAAGACTCGCGGCAAAAAGAATAACCTCCTGGCAAAACGAAAAAGACTCTCGGCAAAATTTCTTCGATGCCGAGAGGACATCTTAATTCTTATTTCTTTTGTCGTGAAGTCGAGGTTTTTCTTTTTGCCTTGAGGTTATTATTTTTGCCATGAGTCGTTTTCTTTTTGCCGTGAGGTTTTTCTTTTTTCCATGAGGCTTTTCTTTTAGGCACGAGTCTTTTTCTTTTTGCAGTGAGTCTTTCTTTTTGCTGTGAGGTTTTTCTTTTTGCAGTGAGTCCTTTTCTTTTTGCTGTGAGGTTTTTCTTTTTGCCATGAGTCTTTTTCTTTTGCCGTGAGGTTTTCCTTTTTGCCCTGAGGTTTTTCTTTTCGCTGTGAGTCCTTTTCTTTTTGCTGTGAGGTTATTCTTTTAGCTGTGAGTCTTTTTCTTATTGCCGTGAGGTTTTTCTTTTTGCTGTGAGTCCTTTTCTTTTTGCTGTGAGGTTTTTCTTTTTGCCATGAGTCTTTTTCTTTTGCTGTGAGGTTTTTCTTTTTGCCCTGAGGTTTTTTTTTTCACTGTGAGTCCTTTTCTTTTTGCTGTGAGGTTATTCTGTTTGCTGTGAGTCTTTTTCTTTTTGCCGTGAGGTTTTTCTTTTTGCCGTGAGTCCTTTTCTTTTTGCTGTGAGGTTTTTCTTTTTGTCGTGAGTGTTTTCTTTTTGCCGTGAGGTTTTTCTTTTTGGTCTGAGTCTTTTTCTTTTTGCCGTGAGGTTTTTCATTTTGCCGTGAGTCCTTTTCGTAAATTTGCTGTGAGGTTTTTCTTTTTGCTTTGAGTCTTTTTTTTTTGCCGTAACAGTTGTGGGCTACCAGAAATTGCTCACCAAAAGAACATTTCAAAAAAGAAAAGGAATCATAAAATTGATATCAGAATGTAAAACTCAACTTTCAGTTTCTTTGAAAATGCAGGTAAAATTAAAAAAGGCATCTTCATCCAAGTCTGACTGATAAGCATCATTTTTCTTGATTTCCAAAGCCACTTTTTCACCGATGTTGCTGTTTCCTAATAAACATTTTCTTTGAAAAGACCTCATCTAATATGCATTACAGTTTTCTGATTTTCCACCTTTGGCATTAGATGTCAAATGAAATTGAATAGCATTTTCATTTGCAAGTGTTTTATTGTTTGTATTGATTTTCTTGCCCTAAAGTCAAAGAGAAAAAGGCAAAAGCCACTTCTGGGGTATCCTCGTTGTGCTTACATGAAATGTGACTACCAAATAAGTGGTGTTCTTTCAAACCAAATGAAATTCACTGCATATTCATTTTCATTCAAGTTCTGGAAAGATTTTATTGTCAAGGATTTTCTAAAAACGTCATCTGAAATAGATTTTAAACACTTTTGACCTGAATGTGGAGCATTTCATGACGAAGATAAGTTTGCGATCACCACACATGAATGTTGGTCAATTTAGCAACACCAGTTTTCTAAAACCGATAGTTAGGTGGCAAGTTCAAGGAACTGATTTCCAATCAAATACTTGTGCTTTACCTATAACTGTTTGCATTCATGACTTGCCATTGCTGACAGAGAGAAATGAAAACAGCGTTCGTTATCGCTTCATGGTGAAACTGAACGTAAACAAGTACAGATGCACATGCAAAGAAATGACATCTGCTACAATGGAATTGTGGTAGAAAGCCCCCCCAAAATTCGCAGATCGTGTTTTTCCACTGTAAACTTTTAATGGCATTTTTGTGTCTGCTATTTGCATATGCAAATGCAGGCACTATGCAGAGCTGTAGAAATTTTGATCGCTACTTCATATAGTACAAGTGTGAAAATTTTTTATAGAGGTTTGAGTGAGGTTTTCATTACAAGTCCATTTGTGATTATGCACATGAGGGACAGGTAAAGCGTAACCATTTGTCGTGAATCTGTCGTGAACCACGATGAATGCCGTCACTCAATCGTGAATTATCATAACCCTTACCATTGGTTGAGAAAATTACAAATTCAAGACAACATTCGGAACCAATAGAATTCGAGGAAATGAGTCGGCAATTGCGTCAACGATCACGTGGGAAAGAAGGCTGCAGCCCACGCTTCGCGAACGAAGGACATTTTGTGTTTTGTCTCCCTAGCTGTTGGGTTTCACTGTGGATGTCAGAAAGCGAGGTAAGTGAATGAGTTTTTTTCATTTTCTGAAGTTTGTCATGAATTTCTTAAAAGGTGTTGTCTCAATATGTCACAGCTTTTGAAGTATGGGTCAACTTGGCCGAATAAATGGCATTGACAGGGGCTTTCAAGTTGTCAATCGATACACAGCTCGGCATAGACTTTCTGAGAAGTCCTTCGTCTTGTTTATTCAGTACCTCTCGCTCTCGGCCGCTTTGCGACTTAAACAACGGCTGCTTCGCAGCCTAACATATTCAACCCTGAAATTCATAAGGTCGACTTGTGGCAAGTCTAAGCTCGGTGCCATAGAGTTACTCCTGTGCTTGCGAAGACACGAACTTTAAAGTTTTATCAGCCCCATATATAGGGAAACAAAAGCCGAAAACACCTATCATTTCCCCAACGTCTGCGAAAGCTGTGGACAGTTTATACGCACAAATTTGTTTCAGAACTAGCAAGCTTGATCTTCTCGATAGCTATTATCTAATTAAAGATTTAGCGAACCTAGCCTTGATATCAGAACTAGTAGTTTTGTTTATAATGCACCAGTCAATGTTATTAAAGCCCGCCGAGGATTTGACATTTTTGCCTATTTTTTTGTCAAATACTTTACCCAGGGGGAAAACACTGATGTCAAATACCCCTTCCCTGGTTCTAAATTTTGTTTGATTTAAGATGATGAAAATTACAATGTAATTTAATTCTTTGTTATTCTAAAAAGATAAAATAAACTTTATATCACATGAGATCTTAGAACTGCAATGCAGAGAGGGCCCACTTCCAGTCATAGTCATAAGTTGGGATCTCAAAGCCCACGCAGTACTGATGGGAGCTAAACACGATAGAAGTTTGATAATGATCAGTAAAAATTACCATGAAAAATTAATATTTCTATTACCTCATTTGTGCTCTCTTTTGATATTCAGACTATCAATCGTTCATAAGAATAACACTCAGATCAAAACACTCACCTCTTTTGACAAATTCTTGAAATCCCCTTGCAGCCACTGCCCTTTTTTGTCTTGCTGTATCCCAGGCCTCATAAAGGCGGCATTTCCCAAGCGCCTTTTCCCAAGGTTTTTTAAGTCCCACGTGATAATGTATATTCAGAAGTTGACAGGCAAATTTTATACGATCACTTGTGAGTGAAGGGCACCACATGAAATATTTTCAAGATGGTGCGACTAGGCTCCAGGCTCTTGTAGATTTTGTCAAATTACCCCACCCTCGAGAACTTGACTTGTGTTATGTCAAATCTTTAACCATTCCTCACCCACGGGAAAGGAAATACTGCCAAATCTCCTGGGTTTGCCATGCCCCCCCTCCCCCGGGGCTTAACATTGACTGGTACATAACTATTACTTGAGGAAAAGTTTAAGCAAAACTTTCCGTGAAATGATGAGCCTTGTTGTGGCCTTGCTGCCATCTTGTGCTAATGAATTCCGTAGCCATTCCAAAATAGTTAAACAAGTGAAACAACTCGGAGACCGAGAGCCGTCTTGATTACCAAAAAAGATCATAAGATCCATGAAAAAGAGAAAAGTTAGGTGCAAGCTGAAGTGTATTCTCAGAAAATATACTTCTAAATCGTCCAAATTGTATGGCTTAAGGTTATTCCTCACAATTGCACTGCGCATCCTTTCTGCGCATAATTTATGGCGTCATTTAGCGCGCCCGCGTGCACACGCATATTGAAAACATGGCGGATTTGCCTTGATATTGAGCACTGTCAGTTGGAAAATGGCTATAGCTCACGAACAAGCACGGGCACCCCAATTTTTTTTTCAGTTATTGTAATCAACTTATCATAAACGTTGTTTGAGGAAAGACTAATCTGATTCCTATTGCTGAAAATTGAATAAATAACGAAAATAGCAAGTAAACTGTGGTCTTTTCTATTTTGCCGTATGGTAACCATGTCAAGAAATTTGGTTGAAATTTTAATCAAGAATTCAGCTTTCTGTCTAAATCAAACTTAAAAAGTTTATTTGTGTCCCATACAATGCATTGACTCCAGTTTAATGCGTGTTCTCATGGGTCTCGGTCACAAAAATTTACAATTATTACCGGGAATGCGTTCTTGTAATAAGCATTGAATAATGCTAAAATGGGTCATTTTCAATGCCTCAGTGCTCCTTAATGAGCACGGGCACCCCCCTTTTTTATTTCTAAATTGAATTTCTCATATGATAAATATTCAGTGGGCAAAATTTGAACGAAAATCTATTGTCAGTTTTATTTCAGGGGAATTACCTTAAGGACTCACTTTAAGTTATGGTATGTAACATAACTGCACGAATGTGAATGTTTTTTCAATAACTTTTTAAAACTAAAAAGTGTGACAGCAAGCAAACTTTTGCAAAATAACAAACAAATAACTAGTAACCAGCAGTACCTGAAGACACTGTCTCTCAAGAATGAAGCCTTTGACATCTGGTGATCATGACATCAAGTTAAATCCAGGCCCTGAACAAAATTTTAACAGTTAAACTATGTTTTCAGTTGGTTCCACTATGGTGTTGAACATGCGATTTCGTCAGCTAGGATTGAGACCTGTTGATGTTGGTGGTGAAGGCAACTGTTTTTTTTCGAGCTATTTCTCCTCAGTTATATGGTGATCCCAATCGTCACGTACTCATTAGACCAGTTGGTGTTCAATACCTTAGCAATAACCCTGAACGTCTTACTGAAAGCAATACTGAGAATTCATGGAATTAATATATAAATAATATGTCAATGCAAGGTACATGGTGTGATGCACTGTTTGTACAAGCAGTTGCATACTGCCAAAATGTAGCAATTCATATTATAGAATCTCCTAAAAATTTTGCTGGGGTAACTTTGATAGAGCCACATTATTTAGCACAGCACCCACCAACAACAATATTGAGACAACACCTTTCAAGAAATTCATGACAAACTTAAGAAAATGAAAAAAAAAGCTCACTCGCGTGCTTGGTTTTCCGATGTCCATGGTGAAACCCAAAAGCTACGGAGACAAAACACAAATGTCCATCGTTCCCGAAGCTTGCGTTGCCTTGTTTCCCATGTGATTGTTGAATTTCCAAATAGCAGACACATGTACGCATTGCGTACCTATTTTTTAGAATAGTTCTACAACATAAAACATGGCATGATGTCATAATTTATTAGCACATTGAATTGGTCAAATACATAGTTCCAGAAAATATTCAATGTGATACCCCCATTATGGGGGGAATTTCATGTAAGCCTCCCTCCTCTCTGGAATTTCCTTTTTTTTAACACAAAAATAGCCCCACCCCATCTATCCCTCCAAAATTTCCACAAGTATTTAGGTTCACCCCTATACCCTCTAGAAAAAATAGTTTTGGCAAGAAAAGCACTCCAAGCACTTCTAAAGGCCTTCGCATTGCATGTCACTGCAGTTTTTTCTTGATTGATTGTAACGCCTGAAATTGCACAACAAGAAAACATGAAAACATGTTCTTAAAGAAATTAGTATAAATCCACAAGCATTCTATCACAAATACTGTTCTCTTATTGGCTATGCTACTCACCATCTATTATGTTGTAGATAGCAGCAAGGCAGTGTGCGGTTGTGAACAGATTGACAGCCACTTCTTTGCACTTTCGAGGTTTCTGTGAAGAGGATCTAGATAGAGTTTTATACAATTCCTAGATTTATGCTAAAAAATAAGATTATAATGATTGGCTTTCAATTTCTATCCCATGATACATGTAGTTGACAAGGGGGATAGAAGTCGAGAGTGAAAAATTTTTTTTTTTAAACAGAAAAACTGGTAACTTATCAAATTACTTTCCCAGTCCCTTTGTAAATGAGGTACAATTTCCGTTGAAGGACCGAAAAGATGAGTGTGTATGTAATCGACACCATACTTTTATCATGAACATGATCGCTAACACACTTGCGATGAAAGCCATTTTTAAATCAAAATTACAAACAAATGGCCAGAGATTCATGAACAAGAAGAAATTCTCAAGTTTGTGGCATCATAACATCATTTCTACCTTTAGAAAGAAAATAATTTTCATGAAAGAAATAGACTGCTATTCAACAGCTTCAAAAAGCAAATGAATGCGATAACAAACCAGGCTACACACAAGTGCTTTTTGGTCTATAAGGTGACTCCATGTAGACTGGTAAGGTATAATGGCGGCCAGTTCCACGCAACAGCACGTTCTTTGCTCTTGTTAGTTTCCAAAGTGCTTTTTGAAGAAAACAAACATTATTTCAAATAAAATGCATTTAGTGTACAACTATTCAAGCTACAGTACTCATTTGAAAGATCTAGAATGTAAAAAAAGGATTTTTGAACAGCTTTTTTCACTAGTTGCCTCCGTATTAATGGAAGGACATCTGAAAACTAATTCAACTGTCCAACCCCCCTCCCCTCCCAAAATTCGTGGGTCTTTGACCCCCACCCCTTCGAAGTTCCATTTCCCTCTGTGACGTGGGTACGGATACCATGTGATACACATTGTACCTTTCGTTAACAGGCTAATTTTAGTCCAAGGTTGGGAGGGAGGTGGTTATCAGCCTGCAGCCTGGTTTATTTTGTTGGAATGAGGAGGGTTTTTGTTATTTAACATTTGGCGCGAGAGATAGGCAATTATTATTATTACTCTTAACAGGTCCCATTCTCTTATTCTCGCTCAGTGTTAGTAATAGTGACTTGAGTTGGTTTCAAGTGCCAGTTCAAGTTGTCACACTGTAATGGTTGCATTGTACAAGCCAGCTGGCTCTATATTTGAAGAGAATGGCAGTTAACTAATGAGAATGACAGTAAAAGATTGATTGTATTTTTTTTCCAGCTAAGGAAAAATTCAGTGTCTTATTCAAAGTCACCATCAAGAGATGATACTCCAGTGTTTTCCAGTTTTGATTCACCTACCAAAGATGACAGTGAGGGTGAGGTAGAGTTTGAGGTTCTTAGTGGATTTCAATGTGATCCACCATTAGAGGCAGAGAGCACCCAGGCAGCATTAAAAACTACTCAAGGTGAAAATGATCTTCCACATCACCTGGAGTCTGAGATTGAAGATGAGCTGGAGGCAGTTCACCAGAGGTCATGTCAGTGTGCTGCAGAAGATGGAATTATGATCATTTCAAATCACTATTGTTTGGACCAGGATGTTTCTCCTGCAAGAGATATGACCACAGAAAACCCAGTGCCTTCTACATGTGATCAACAAAGTCAGCAAAGTCTGGTGTCCTCTACTCTTTCCTTAGATAGTAGTGCTGATGGTTGGCGTGAGTTGCCTCAGCTATCAGAAAGTGGTTCTTTCTTGTTCAGTAGTGACTCGAACAGCTCAGAGGAAGACAATGCCATCGAGCCTATACCTGAAGATGAGGAAGAAAGCCAAGATTTTGTTGACCTAACTCCTGAAACAGAACCACTGCAAGAAATGGTGGAGTCTACTTGTAGTGTGTTCTCATTTGACAGTGATCTGTTCAGTCCAAGTGATGAAGATAAAGATGTTGCTGATGAAGAACAGTGTTCAGATGTAACAGATGTGTCTGAAGTCAGTGATGAGGACAAAGAGAGAGATCAGGACCAAGAGAAAGTGGAGGAAGCAGATGATCATCTAGTTGCAGAAAGCAGTGATGATGCCAGTGCATTCCATGTTGACATCCCAACCTTATTTGTTGTTCTTGGTGTGACAACAGCTCTGGGATTCAGCATTGGCTATGGTAGGAACAACTGCCATTGTTGTGGTCGTTCGATGTAAAAATGTTAATGTTATGCATGTAGTGTTTCTTTGATTCCTTTTGTTACCTGTAATTTGTATCTGGGGATTTTTACTTTATCACCTGCTGTTGCCAACTAAGGTGTTACCAATGAATAAACCAGGTGTGTCTAAAATATGAAATGGTGAAAAAGCACTGCAGATTAGCCTAAATGGCTCTCAGGTTAGTCTAAGTATCACTGACTTGACACTGGTTAGCTTTCTAATTCAATAGTTAAGTAACCCTTATCGACTCCTGTATCCCACATTGACATTTACCCATTGCCTGATTTCATACCGTGAAGGACTAGGTACGAGTCTCTTAATTATGGGATTAGCAACTATTGATCCCCATAGTCAGAAAGAGCATACCGAGATTCATAAAATCCCCAAGTTTGGTGTTAATCAGGCTAGTTTTGACTGAGATACAGACATTTAAAAACGAAAAAAATTTACAAAGAAATGTATGGAAATGCGGACAATTTAAATCTCGGTATGCTCTTTCTGACTATGGGGATCAATAGTTGCTAATCCCATAATTAACAGACTCGTACCTAGTCCCTCACGGCATGAAATCAGGCAATAGTGCCATTTCATCATTTTGCCATTTCATGTTTTATACATGCCCAAATAAACCACCTGTTAGCTGTAATACCTTGAACCACCTGGGAAATACAGCAGTTCTTCTCTCTTACTTCCAGCTTTTTCTGACACTTTGCTTGAATTTAACACTAATTATATTGCATGTCACTGGTTGACAGGGCTAAGTGTATATGTTGGTAACCATTCCCTGGAAGTCCCTGGAAGCATTAAGAGACCTGGGCCCAAGACATCTTCTCTTCCTCTCACCTCTGATCCAATGGAGCCCCTGGGTGAAGTGTCACATGATTTCCTGGATCACCTGGCATTGTGGAAATTAGAGGATCGTCTTGAAGCTCCACAGGATCAAGAGCCTGAAAGTGAAATGGAAGATCTGTTTGACACAAGAGCACTGCACGAAAAACTCCAGCTAAAACACTTCAAACTCATGGGATTGCATGAAAGTGTAAAACAGCGCTTGCGTATGGCCAAAGTTATGTCATGGTACTGGCGACTGAAATATGAAGAAGAAAGGTCGAATAAAGACGGAAGTGAATGGAGCAAAGCCTTGCAAGAACAGCTTCACGACACGGAGAAGCTGTACCAGCAAGAAAAACAAATCGCTGACTTGTGGCGTCAGTTGAACAAGAACACAAAGCTAAGACGCGTTGCTGGCACCAAGTTTGACACGTGAGTGCAGCTCACTGATGCTAAATGCTTTTTCTTTTGTGTTCATTTGCTTCTTTTTTCCTCAGTTATAAAAATACGAACCTGTTACCAACCGAGTATGAGGTCTGTACTGGGAAATATTGAACTGAGGTTGTGGCAGTACAGACCACGCTGCCCTCAGTCTGTACAAAAACGATCAAGGGTCAATATCCGCAAGTAGAGCTCGGCCAAGCTAGGTCAGGAAGTAGTTTATTATATGACACTTGGACCTTGAATATGCCAACTTTAAAAAACAAAAAACGCACACTTATAGCCGTTCGGTACTCGTCGGAAAATTTGAAAAGAATCCCTAAAGGCACTAGAATCTAGTTTTGCATGCGAGGATCAGAGTCATGTTGTCATCTTTGAGAGGTACCAACCCCAAAACAGCAAATTAACTTGCACTGACAATTTTTTAGATTAATACCCTAAAAGGTACCGAATAACTTGGATGACAGTCATCTTCGATTTAGTATCCCAAGTTATATCGATCGACAAATTTTATCTCCTGTAATAGGTATTTTTAGTGTCCCTTTTGTCTTTATCCTGATCAGCAGGTTTCCCCAAGGGCCATTGAAGGTAACTGTCCTTGGATCAGTCGTTGTGTTCTTGTGTGGTTTTCTCACTCATCATTTATTAAGTACCTATTTGCATCCTTGACAAAGAGAGCAAAAATTTTGTAAAATCCTCCAACAGATAGTAGAAAGTGCTTGAAGGTAATTACATGCATTTGCTGAATGAGGAAATTTCTCTTGCTTTGTATTGTATGGCAGGCACTGGAGGGATTTCCTGCATCGCTGGAAAAAAGGTGAAGAGGGAAATCCGGGTGTAAACCATAGTCAGAAGGTGACAGATTCAACAGAGGTCTACGAAACTCTGGCAAAGGAAGAGCTTCTCGAGATCCCTGCAGCTCAAGACCCGGACGTGAGTAAGGCGGAGAGTGAGAGTGAACACACTGGTGACAGTATATGGTTGAATTTCAGAGATCGGTGGACTAAAGACTCTCAGATGAAGGGACGCGTGAAAAAAAGCTCTTCAAAAAGCGAGAGGTGCGCATCTGGGGACCCCGCAAAAAGGAAAGATTTTATTAAGTACTTTGAAAACATTTATTCAGTGATGTCACTGAAGGCCGTTCCAGAACGTAGGGCAGCCATAAACATACAGTCGTTTGTCGAATTTAGCGGAAAGAGTGACAGTGAAAAGAATTCTGAAGAAATCTTCGAGAAGAGACCTGCAGACTTCAAAGAAGGGGTACCCTTTGAAAATCCACTATTTCCAAATGGAGTATTTTCTTCCAGTATCAGATGGCGACAAATTTATGGGAAAACAGATCCCAAGACAGATTTGAAAAGAGCTAACAATATAAAAGTGTATCCCCGAGCACTTCAAATCTCCCGGGGTCTAACACATGTATTCATCGCTCCCGAAAATACAAAGGGAGTCTGTCTGCGCATTGAGTCCTACAAAGAACTTGTGCTGAGAAAATGCGCGAAAGAGACTGTTGTCCGAAAATATGGCCAACAAAGACGAAGCGAACTGTTTAAGAAACAAGAAACCGCTGTCGATGGAAACCAAACTTTGATTCCTTCGGAAAAGCGGTTCCTGACCAAGGAGAAACAGAAACTGAGAAATTTGTCCAAGCTCCGAGGAGAAGAGATACGTAAACTGAGGATCCAACGGCGCGAGTGGAAAAAGAAGCAGAAAGAAACTGAATCGCGCCGTAAAGAGGCAAAGCGTCTCTTGTCAGAGTTACGGCGAGAAAAGCTTCGCGTAAAGGAGGAGAAGAAGAAATTGCGACGTTCATGGAAAAAGTTAAAACGAGAGAAGAAGATGATTTACCGCGAAGGAGAACGCCACAAGAAGGATATGGAAAAAGTTAAGAATTTCATGGCGATTTTGAGAGAGGAAAAGCAAAAGTTAAAAACACAGAAAGTCCAGCTAAATGAGAAGGTGAAAAAATTGTTATCGAAAGAGAGGGGAAATTTGAAGGTCAGAGAGAAAGCTTTGGATGCTCAGAAGAAGAAAGAAGTGGAGCGGCTCAGAAATGAAATTTCCAAGGAGAAGCACAGGTTACGACAACAGAGGAAAGAACTGAAATCTTTACAAAAAGCCGCGAAAAAGAAGTATAAAAAATGGTTAAACGAACTGCGTAAAATAAAGAGACAAGAGCAAGAAAAAAGAGAGGCGAAACAGGCGAAAAGAAAAGAAAAAGAGAGGAAGAAACGAGAAAAAGTTGAAAGAGAAATGAGACGAAAAAGAGAATATGAATCTGTCGTGCGAGAACAAGCGAAGTATGAGAAAGAAAAACGTAATAGGAAGGGAGAATACGGAGACCATGCGGAGACTAGCAATGAATGGAAGAAAACGGATAATAACTTGAAACAAGATGAATCAGCCGCACATCAGAGAGATTCCGAGAAAAAAGAGAAGAAAAGTGACCCGAGAGAGTCGTTTAGGCAGCAATTGGAAAATGTTAAACAATGGCTGTCTGATGTGCACAAAGCTGCAATTGAGCGACAACAGCTTTACTGGTCAGGAACTTTGATAAAACCAATTTTAAACGCTATAAGTGGAAGGGTGTACAAATCGGAACCGTACGGAGAGAAACCAGTTGATATGAAAGATAAAGAATCTAAACGGCGTGATACAAACTCTGCTGAGGAAAAGGAAAGTAAACAAACTAGCGATCGCGGGGACACGGCCAGAAGAAACCAATGGGAAAATGGAAGGGTAGAGATGAGGAAGATCCTGTCAAAAATGGAGAAACGCGGCTGCAAAGTGAAAGAAAATGAGAAGAGGGAAATGGCCGTTAGTAAGACGGAGGTGGCGAAGATATCAGATGATAAAGCATTGATGGGCGTTACAAACTTGACGTTTGGGGCTGACTTAGTGAAAATGCTACTAAAGGGGATTGACAAGCAAAATCGCAACGATAAAATGGCTCGGGATTCCGACGGTGCGGCAGAGAGTACAACTTTTATCATAGTCTCTGATGAATCAGGTGATCACGATTCTAGCGTCGGTGTAAATGACGAAAGTTCCGGTAGAAAACCAAAGCGTCCTAATGACAGATTAAGGGGCCATCAGAACTGGTCGGATAAGAACGTTGATACTGCAAAGCGACCTAACGAGTCGCCACGAGGTCCGATTACTTCCGAAGATAGCCAGTTGGCCGAAGATCTGTACGAACACCCATCGACAGTGTATAACGTCCGTTACAAACTATCATCGGAAGGTCCGAAGCCACCCAGCGATATCGGATTGTCTCTGGAAGAACGGTACGAAAAAAGGTTTAAGGTGCCGAAAAATAAACGGAAGCCAGTAACCCCACAAGGGCCAATTTTATCTGACGAAGTGCATCAGGGGCATTCGGGAAAAGGAAAGAAGAGAAAGAGAAGGCAACGTAGCAAAGTACAAGACAAAGTATGTAGTCCCGATAATCCCGAGAAACGCGAGCCCATTCCACCCCCTGATTGGCTATTTGAACGCGCCAAGGGTCGGACCCATCAGCGGTCTTCCCCGTGGTATGTTCGTCGGGCGGAAGATCGAAAGTTCCAGCGAAGCGTTGACAAACACGATTCCCAGTTCCCCTGCGGTCGAAAACGCAAACACTATAAAGGTCCTCTGGACCCTTCATGGATTTTTGATCGAGCTGACAGTCGCGAATTTCAGCGGTTAAACAATGTACCGTGGTACACGCGACGCGCGGAAGGGCGTGAGACGGAGCGCAAGAAGGGACAGGATTCATGGTTCGTGGAACGCGGGTTCTACAGAAGCTACCTGCGTGATTTAAGCTCCTGGTACGGTGATCAAACCTGGATGCCCAAAGGGCCCTCCATGGAAGAGCATCGCTAGCAATAGAAAACGTCTCTTTTTTGTATTAGAACTATATGAACGGGTTAGTTTAACTATAGAAACGTCCGTACACGGTTTTGCAGTTTATTTACTTTGAGAATGGAAAACATTTCGCCCAATAAGGTTATCGTAGTTCTAAACTCCACCCAAAACTGAAAGTTTATGCGGTAAGGTGTTTTTCACTGCATGAACACCTTTAGGGATGTACTAAAATCTTAACATCCTTATAGGGTCTTATAGCATATACTGTTTTTTACCTACTTATGGATGGTTTATGCGTAGTTTTATGAGCCTTGATATTTTAAGACTCCTTTGCAGGTGTCAAAAAATTCTACCAACCCCAGGAAGGGTTGAGCAGATCCGACCAATGCGCAACAAGTTTTCACTCTTTATGGCATGTCGATTCGCACGAAAAAGGGACTAGTTTGGACACTAAAAAAACCTTTCTGTGCAGAACATTGTACGAACTATGCCAATAATCGATTCGTTACAACACCGAATCTCCTTGTCGGCCTTTCTACTATCAGCAACCGCAGGTTATACGTACTCAAACTGTTGGTAAACCATATAGTCTGAAAAGAAATTAGGTCATTTGTCCGCCTAAGTGCGTGATTGCAGTGGATTGTCATCAGGTGCAGTGAGAGAAAAAGAAAACATTAGTTTCCTCTTGCACACCGCTCTTCTGACAACTCTTCTCCAAAGAACAGATTTATGAGTGCAAAAGAGGTCTTGAATTTCGAGTTATGTTTCTTGACCAGTTAGTTCACTAAATGTTAAATTCACTTTGTTTCCAAACAGTAGGTGGTGTACTAAAGACAAATTTACGAAAAGCTAAAAAGTCAATCGAAAGGAATGAACTATCGTTTATTACTAAAGTAACTAATGACAGATGAACATCTGTGGAACCTTGAACAGTGATATTTGTGAAGTTACACCTAGTAAATCTCTTGAAAACACTCAGTATTCTGAAAAAAGAAAACGAGAAAAAGGAAGACATCGCCTTTTAAATGGACCGATGTACAGATTGTCAGACTCTTAGTGCTGCCCACGTTAAATAAGGTCTTTACTTTAATACCAACTGAGAGGAGGCGTGGTGACCTCATGGTTAGTGCGCTCGACGTTCCAGGTTCGAGCCCTGGCTAGGGACATTGTGTTGTGTTCTTGGGCAAGACACTTTACTCTCACATTGCCTCTCTTATCCCAGGTGTATAAATGGTTAGCGGCGAACTAAGTTAATGCTTGAATTAACCCTGCAGTGGACTAGCCTCCCATCAAGGGGGGAGTAGAAATACTCCTAGTCACTTCATGCTACAGAAAACGGTTTGAGCGTCGGCCTGATGGGCCACTTGGCTCCTATGCATACTTTAATACTAACTTAATAACTGCAATCTTTTTAACAACGAATTTTCAAGGGTAATTTGTAGACACAAACAATCGACTTGAATCGTCAACTCACCGAAACGAATCGACTCAAATTGGTCACGGTACTGGACGTGGCTGGGAAATATACTAGTGAAAACTGACCAAACTTGGACAATTGTAACGCGATGAAATAACCATGACTTGACTTCTGTCGTTAAGAGTTTGGTCATAGTTCATTTCTGTGATTCAGTCCGTTCATCTTGGACAATCAAAAGAACATGAAATAATACCAGCGAAAATTAACCATTAAACTTTGGTAACCATATTGGGACTGGAAAGCGTAAAGTAATATATTTCAAGAACGATGAGTGAGGAGGAAATTTTACTAATATAGATAGCTTCTTATGTCAATTCTTTCACTGAGTTATATATAGCTATTTAATCTAACTGAAAATTTTCAATTTTGGTGAGCTTAACAGAGTCATTTTGTACCACGGGACAAAGTCGCGAAACGTTAGTTAAAGGAGCAACGTCATGTTTGCTCATGTTGAAAAGTAGTCCTAAATTGTTCAGGTTTGTCGTTTGTAATCCGTGTTAATTTTCCTTAACCATCCTTGTTCTTTTATGGGTTATTTTTATCTCTGATGTTCTTCTATCTTGGTAAACTACTAATTCAATGTTTCTTTAATTTAAAGGTAGTTTGTCACGTGACCAAAATAACTTAAAAAGCCGCGACTGAGCTCCTTTCCCATGATGATGAACACCAAAACCATGTCACTGTTAGAGCAGTTTTCAATTGAGCGTCGTAAAACTAAAACCAAAGTAATTACTCTAGCCAATCACAAAGAACACAGACAATACAGTGAACCAATCAAAACTCGAAGTAATTACGGGTAGCTGACGCAAAGCGCGGGAAAATGCATGCGAATGCGTCACAATTGGTTTTGGTTTTACTTCTGATTGGATGAAAAAGTGGCGCGAATTTTTTAGGCCAACCATGTAGCGTAGAAAGTGCAAAACCAATTACTTTTCGACACTCGAATGAAAACCGCTCTAACGCTTACGTGACTCGAGTTTTCTATACTTTGTTGCTAATCTAGGAGAGGGTTCCCCCTATTCTGGGTGGAAAAATAAATTATGAAATCACAGAAGTAAGAAAAGCCAGCAAGGCAAGTAAAACAGAACTGCCCCCTCCCCCATTGGCTCAAGGTCTGGATCCGCCACTGTTTCATCGCACCAAAGTTAAGTATTTGGAAAAAAGGTTCTGTCCTCGTGTACCGGTTCACAAGAGCCGCTACAAAGGAGCAAACAATACACGACAGCTAAACAATGACTCCTGAACAAAGAAAGAACAATGGTTATTCCCTTGTGAACCGGTACACCAGGACAGAACCGAAATTAAAAAACGTCCAGCACATTTTTTTCGTGTATTAAAATTAGCTCAAACCTGTGTTTGCAGATAACTCGCACAAGTACACTTTAACCAGTAAATTTATTATATTGGTGTGTTGAAATGTAAAATTAGTTTAACTTCAACATATAGCATGTTTTTTTTTTTTCATTTACTGGGGTATGTTTGAAGAAATAGAACCGTATATGCTATTTCTACTGAGCTAATTTATTCCGAAATATTCAACATAAGTGTAAAAGTATTGAAGAATTTCGTTATTCAATAAAGTTGTAACTTACAATCCAAACTTTAAATTGGCAACACTTGTAATGCCGACTCGTGTCTGCTTATCGTCATCTCATCTTCTCGTCTTAAGGCCATGTTACACGAAGCAATTTTTCTTGCAACTTTCAACGCAACGATGACGAATAAAAACCTTTCGAGTTGCAGAGGGGATGTTACACGCAAGCAACTTGTCTTGCAACGTTGCGAAAAGTACAGGGTCGTTCTACTTTTCTTGCAACTCCCAATGCAACAATTGCAGTTGCAAAATGGGGTGTTACAGGTGAATTTTTTCTTGCAACTTGCATCGCAGCGTCTGTTTTGTTGCAAGTTGCAAGAAACGTTGTTTCGTGTAACATGGCCTTTACAGTAAAAACCGGCGTATAAGAACATTTAGAACATTCAGAACCCAAATTGTGCACTTGAACCCAAAGTTAGCCTCCATAGGTTGTTGTGAAATTAGGCCACCTAAGTTCTCTATCAGGTTCTTAATTTTTGTTTTAAAAAACAAGTGGTACTCATGGGTGTGGCTCTGCCAGTGCTTTTGGTAGTTTTTATCTTTTAGCGCATGTGATGGCCTGTATTATGAAAAAAAAAACTTTATTTTAAAATAAGAGCTTGTATTGAAATTTTAGCCCAGAATGGTTCTTACGTGAAGGGTGCTTAACTGGGAACTTTTAGCCTGACAGGTTCTTAAAATTTTACGTTCTTATACGCGTGTTTTTACTGTATCTCATCGTCCTTATGTCGTTATGTACCTAGTGTGAACAAGGCCTCGCAGTCTAATAAGTATTAACGTGAAACGATTGCAACTGAACATGCGTGAACCTCTGCCATCCTCTGCATCCCCTCCAAACAGAGAGGGTAACTATGAATGTTGGACGAGACATTTGCTTAAGACAACGACCCAAAGCAAAGCCTCATTGAAGATTAGTGTCGGAGTTGCAGTAATCTTGGTGAAAAGTAGCACCCACTAGAACTTGTTTCTACTTCGTGAAACACTTGCTGCAACGGAACGTAGGGTGAAATAGTCCTTTCAGTTTGGGTTACAAGAAGTAAGTTCAGTGCCCGAAGCGTCAAGATTGCCTAGAATAACAGCGTTTGACAACCTGTGCAACTTTTCATATTATTTTTCGGCAAAGGATCGAGTTTCGTTTGCTAACGTCACAGTGTTCCATTATGATTTTGCGTACTATCCAACTTCGCAGTACACGTAAGGTTTTAACTCTTCGAGGCTAGGACGTACAAAACTGAACTCGTCCTGAGAGTTAAATGTGGGATAAATGTTGCCACTGGCCTATAGTTCGGTAACGTATAAAAGTTGGCAGTCATTCACATATTACACCAACACCCCTTAGTTAGACTGACAGCCTGTATTCTATTGTTCGGTTTCCATTTCTGCATTCTGATTCTCACCGGGTTCGTTTTCACCGGGGACTGTCTTGGTGGGTCCCTCGACCAATGGAACGGTTTCTTGAGGTTCCTCTTGATGAAGTGCCTCAGACAAAGGCGTGTCTTGCGACGGTGAGGCAGTTACTAATTCTTCGCCGCCTTCGTTAGGTGGCAAATCTTTGACTGACCCAGGCAAGTCATTTTCCTCTGTCGTTTCATTTATGTCTCTGCGTTCTATTTCAGGATGAGGAATGCTGTTTGTGTTGTCGAGCCCGGTCGTTTCAGTATTCTCCATTTCAATGTCCTCCGGTTCCACACTCTCTTTCGCAATAGGCAACGAAGCCGACTCTTTATCATTAGCATTTGTTTCTGCACTAGTCAGAATTTCTTGTCCGACATCACTCGGTAACTGAATGTTCCTATCTGCATTGTCGTCCTCCATTTCAATATCGCCGTTTGGCTGAACGAAAGAATTCTCTTCCTCGGTGAGATTTCTCGCTGTGCTGTTGTCGTCGTCTTTGGCGATTACAGCGTCATCAGTGGAAGGTACAGTCTCTTCTGTGGCTCTAGTTTCATCATCTAAAATGGCAAAAAAGACAGCACTTTTTCAGCAAGGCTTAATCAAGAAGCAAAGCTGCTGAGAAAAACGAAGTTCCATTCCTTGACAAATAGATACCAAAGTAGTATAATATCATAAAACCGGAGTTTGAGACCACTAGAGATTTTTTCCTAGTCTTCGAGTGTTTGCAGAGCGCACAGAACCCAAATTGTGCACTTGAACCCAAAGGCTCAATTAGGTGGCTCTTTAGAGTTCAGTGAGAGAAACGTTTCTTAAGACATCTTGTACCGCCTTTTCCTAGCTTATAACTATTCCGTGCGCTGTCCCTTTAACAAATTGACGAATTGCCCGCTCTCGCTCGCTGACGCGTCGCATGAATTTTAAATTTATGTGTCTGTCCACATATTGACAATAAAAATTAGCCAATGAGTGCGCGTGAATTTCTGTAGTTATTTTACCGGTTAACCTGTCTAATAGTCTTCTTGTCACAGCAATCATTCGCACAGACACACGACTATCGCTGAAAACGGCAGCTTTTTAAATTTGAATCAAATTCCCATTCTAAAAAGGCAAGTCATTTAAATTATCGCTTCTCATTAGGTAGGGTAACCGAAGTTTTACAGTTCCCAGCGACACAGCACAAACGCTTTGCTTCTTAGATTCAAATCCTTTGGTACCTGTTTGCGTATCATTTTGTTCAGCTTGTTTCTCTTGAGCGGCTTTGCGTTTTGCCAACGCCCTTTCTCGGTTTAGACGAATGCGTTCTTGTTGTTCAGGTGTCAAAATAACCTGGGAGGAAAAGGGCAAGAAATGGATAAGTCTGGATCACTTTTACGCGGTTACAACGCAATTAAACTTGTGGAGAAAAGAAAAATTAGAATTAAAGTTAATCGACGTTTCGATGTATCAAACATCCTTTTCAAGATTGAGGTCGAAACGCCGATTAACTTTAATTCTAACTTTTCTTGTAAAATGCTTTAACAGGTAACTCATCCGATCTCTGGAGAAAACTAATACGATGAATTCAGCACTTACCATTCGATCTCTGGGCTCCATTTGCACACCAAATGCTTGATTCTGAGATGGAGCAAAAAGAATTATTCAACAGTCAAATTTAACATTAGTGTAAAACCTGGATACGTTGAGTTTATTCCTCTCCATGAAAGCTCTGATCTGTTTGTTACTCTCTGCTTCTTTTATCATCTTTTGCAACCAGTCAGTTGGGGGACGAGAGTGTAGGGGAAGGGAAGGGTGGGTCCATACACACTCCATTAAGTCAGTACCTCGATCCGATCTCATTTAGCTTAGAACACAGCAGATATACTCACATTGTTCACGGCAGGAGTAGCAAGTACTTGTGACAGTGACCCATCATCTTGAGATTCTGTAAGTGTCACAAATAGAACTTTTAAATAACACCAAGAAAGGATTTCTGTCACATCCACATTGGCTCCTATTGTTAAAGCAGCTTTAAAGGGGAATTAGCCAGCTACTTCAACACTCTGATGTTTGATTACTTCCTTCTTTTATTTCCAACGATCGCTGTTACAAAGTCGTTCTGCTTTCACTCTTCACTGGCCTTAACTATCCCAGCAACTACTTCAACTACGTTAGACTACAACAACTGTTTTTCAACAACTAGGAGTTTACTTGTCACGTTCCTTTTAAAGGGACAACCACTCAATTCATCAAATCAATGTCAAACTGTCAGTCAGGCTAGCGCAAGGTCATGCGCAATTCGGATAAGGCCTAAATGCGAGTGCGCACCGAACTATTTAACATATTTTCCTTCGAGGTTATCAAAGTTGACTAAAACTTTTTCTACCTTGATTTAAACCGACTATTCCTAAGTAGTTGACCCGAGCAAGGTAACGCGAACAATATAAAAGTTACAATCTTGATTTTCACCGATTAAAAGTCAAGGATAACCCTAAGTTAAGAGAGAAAAGTTGTTGTCAAATATTTCATACAACATAAGTATCACTAATAGAACAATGGCTCAACTCCAAGTTCGTGGGCTGGCCTTTTCTCAATCTTAAGCCCGCCTAGTCCATATCATTATCTGTTTGCGTGCTCTTGAGTTCAATCATACACAATAAACACCTCAGTGTTGATTGTGGTAATCACACTTTTGTTGGATCTTAATCACACTTTTGCTGGCTCTTTGTGCGAGGTATTAACGAGATACGAACCTTAATTACACAGCCGCATTTCGGTGTTCAAACAAGACTACTAAACGAATAAAGTTTGGCTGAAAAATTACACAACAAAATCCTGACAAGTTACAGAATGCCAAATGGTTAATTCCAGGAAGAGCGCTTCCAAAAGCCAAACATCAGATTTACTTCATTATCTTGAAACCAAACATCGGATTTACTTCATTATCTTAATTGACGTCAAGAGAAAACCAACCATAACAACCGAGTAAATACAGCTGGAAAGGTCACGAAATAATGGTGTTCGATGAATATGAATAAACTCAAGCTCAATAACATAACATTAGAGGGAGTATAAATTTAACAGTAATGAAATAGAAGTCAAGTAACCCTTTTTTAATGCTCTGAAATATCACACGATTATATCACCCAACACCAAAAACAAGTCTTACCTTAATAAATTAATAACGAATGAGTCACTTAATAAAATACACTCTAGCTTGCATTTTTATTCTCTAACACTATATTTTATTGGTTCAGCTATTGATGTATTTACCAGTTATGCTTCTCTTTATAATTTAACAATGTCTAACTACATGTATTATTCAGTTTTTAATTTATTTACTTAATATTGTAACTAAGGTTTGTTGATGATTGACCCGCCTCGAATGACAAAATTGCTATCTGCCAGTCAACATAAACTTGTTTTTTTTGTCATCAGAAAAAAAAATAAAAGTGTGTAAAAGTGAAAAAAAGCTAGTACAAATATTTCAAGGCCATTTATTAAGTACTTTTGGATTATATTTCCCTGCAGATAACAACCTCTTACTAACTGAGCAGGAGGGCTGTAGAGGGGAACACTGGCCCAAGATACATGTAATGGCAATACTGAACTGACCAGACAGTACAGTGTAGCAAAGTCAGGAAAAAATGACCAAGAGCTTATGTTCTGCCACTAAGGTTCTGGGTCAGTTTGGTTTATAATAAATTTATTACACAACACTTACTGAAAGGTGTACTGTAACAAGGGATCATGACAAAAAAGCACATAGAGATCTGATCTATGTTTGATACTCATCAACCTCCCCTAATTAGCAGATCATGGAAATCAAAAGATTTGGAAATTGTAGGAGCAGGAAACTAACTTATAAATTCCGCACTGGTATGCATTAAATGTCTCCAGAATGTTGACAGACTGTGTCGAGGAGTGTGAAAATGCTAAAGCTTTAGCTTAAAGATGATTTCCAGTCAGTACTGCGCAGTCTCAGAACCTAATGTTTATAAACATTACAAACGGCTCACTCGATGGAATGCGAATCGATGTTATTCGTTAAGAATCACATACCTTATCTTTGAGACCTTTCAAACTCTTTTTCCAACAGCTTCATTGATTTTTACAGCTGTGAAGTTTTTCATCAAGTGAAATATCAGGAAGAATGAAGCATAAAGCTTCGTGTCGAAAATGGCGGTTGACATGAAAGTTTGAATTTACTTCATGTAAGTAGATGCGAAATGCTACATTTTGTGACGTCTTACATGAAACAAAACAAAAGTCGTAAACAAACTCTCGAGAGTGCGCAGTACGGACTGAAAATCAGCTTTAAATCCATGTTTGGATGAAAAGGAATAGATCCCAGCAAATATGAAATTAGAGGATTTTACAGTTTTTGTTTGTTCTAAATATTCTAGTAAGAACATTTCTCTTCACTTAACAATTCGACCAAGCAGGTAAGACTGCTAAGAAATAAATTAAGACGTCTCTGTAATACTCTTTTATTTGCATTGAAGACTTCCTTTACCTGCGTTCGCACACATGTGTTCTAACAACAACAACAAGACCTATCCCATAATTTGTTACAGGCAGCCACAGGCAGCCCAGCTGAGACACTACAGTCACAATTAATCATCCAGATTTATAAACTTTTACATACTGCATTAAGAACAAGATAAGAGTTGTGAAAGTCAGACATGATCTCCTTCACATCATTTTACAGGTAAATCAGAGCAAAACATAACCAACATAAAACCTTTCTCACTAGAATCCACACAAAAAGAAGACAGCTCAATGGTGTGACATCCTCCTGTTGTTTGTGGCACATTGCACTCTGGTAAAAAGTGGTGCAGTGCACTGTGGTTAAATGCAATGCATTCTGGTAAAAAGTGATGAACTCGACAATTCGTACTCCCTTCTTTATATCCTTCTTAAATCCTAATTATGTTGCTGCCCGCTCTGCACCATCAAAGAAATCTTTTACAGCGATTCCAAGGGATCAGTGGAACCATTAACAGTGGATACTCACTTATTCACAACATAACTCCCTGTGTCCATTTAATGTTTGCTCTTGATTTTAAAAAATACTATTTACAAGGCTTAAAACATAAATACTTAAAAGGAAAAAACCTGAATGCCTTCAATTTAAAATAATGGCTGGATCTTATGTTAAGAAAGTCTGTTTGATTGTTTTCCTTTTTAGTCACTGATTTCAATGTTTTAAGCCTTGTAATTGGTAGTTTTGTAAATCCCTGTGCTACATGCAGATTTAACATACCAATGTTTTGTGGAAGTTCTGAATCAGATTTGTCCTCATCGTCAACAATGTCATCTTCACCTCGTCTGATTCTCTTGAGACAGTTCTAAGATAAAAATACTGTTATTTTAGTAGTTCTTTGATGTGCTTCATGTATCAATGCAAACAGCTATTACTAAAACTAACTACTCATTTTATACAAAACGGGTTTACTTGCACTGTGAATTTTAAGCTTGCTCATTGTTATTGCAGTAAAGTAAGCCTCTTCAGCCCAACTGGCTCATAGTTCTCAGCATTTACCTCCCTAGTGCAAACAATAATCACTTATTCTCTACAGAAAGACCAACTTGTTCTTTCAACTCCCCAGTGATCAGGTTGTGCACCTTGAAACCACAACAAATTTGTGTGCCAGCCAAATGTCAAGCAAATAATTTTCTTGTTTAAATTTTTTGTGTTAGGGGGTAAAACAAAACTCTTGATGACTGGCCCTGCAGGAAACTGTGTGTCTTGTTTCCCTAGGGGCTAGTTGTTAAGTGCTTATTTCACAATGCATGGCAAAATGTATGAACTATATGACTACTGTAGTTAGACAATAAATTGCATGCATGTGTTGCAAGGATAGAATTGGATATTCTCACTTGCACAAGCTTTTTGTGGCCCAAATTTTCCACTTGATCCACAACATCCGCAAATGGAAATTTGGGGAACAGACGATGTGCCCAGTATTCATAACGCTGTACCAGCAGCTTCAGATCTGATGCCTAAATGAAAAACAATGAGAGAAGACACACTGTTTAAATTACTCAAGATTCAGGTTTTCTTAAAGATGATTTCCAGTCCGAACTGCGCAGTCTCAGAACCCTAATGTTTATCGGGCGCACTCGATGGAATGCGAATCGATGTTATTCGTTAAGAACCACATACCTTATCTTTGAGACCTTTCAAAGTCCTTTTCCAACAGATTCATTGATTTTTACAGCTGTGAAGTTGTTTCATGAAGTGATATGAGCAAGAACGAAGTATTAAGCTTCGACCGGTTCATATCCATAATGGCGGTTGCTTTTAAACTTTGAATTTACTTCATGTAAGTAGTTGCGAAATGGTTACATTTTGTGATATTTTACATGAAGCAAAACAAGAAACCAAAACAAACTCTTGAGAGTGCGCAGTACGGACTGGAAATCAACTTTAATCAGTTAGAAAATAAACCTATCGTCCTTCAACAATTAAAAAATTATGTCAAGTCAGCCTGCTCATTTCACTTAAAGAACCTATCGGCTGAATTACAAGAAGCAACATCTTGAATCAAAGTTAACCATACTCCAACACATCTAGATATTCCAGGACAATACATGCATGCTTACAGCAAATACACCTGAAGTAAATTCCTTCCTTGGTGGAACTGATCTTCAATAAGTACAGTGTGTACAAGTTTCTTTTTGACAATCCTTTAGGATCGTCATTTGTTATCATAAAATAATTTTTAAGGATAATGCGGGGTATTGCACATATCTGGATGAATCCTGCAAGAAACTTGCAATACTTTTGAACGATCTGACAAGATCCTTGAAAAGAATTTGATATTCAAAGATCCTGCAAAACACAAAATTCCTGAGATGCTGAATGATCTTCATTACTTACATCTTTGTACCATCTACAGTTTTAAGTACATGTCAGATCAAGGATATTTTAACTACAGTTTTGATATACTTTAAGGATCTTATCTTGAAGGATCATTTGCAGGTCTTTGAATTTCGTGAAGATTCTTTGAGCGTTTTCTCCAGGATAGCTCACTACGTGTGACAATTTGACACTTTGTTACCTCATGGCCTTTTCCTTTAAACTTTATGTCATCACAAAGGTGACGTAGAGCTGGTATACCACGGTCACCACACAACCTAAAGTTTAAAATATTTCTCTAGTTATTACAATCATGCATTATAGGGCAATTTTCAAAGTAGGTATTCAGGTAAATCTGGAGAGGCTGTTAAGTAAAACAAACTGCAGATCCAAAATTATAATAATGTGGTTTTATGCATAGTGTTAAGTTAACATGGCTTCAAACATGGTGTGATCATAATACAAAGTCAGTCAGAAAATGGCAGTAATCTGGCTGGATAATGTCCAGTGAGCAGCTGTTATTTCCGGTGAGTAGAAAAAGTCATGACCTAGCCTGGAGCTAACGGATTTCCGAGTCAGAGTAGTGTATTCTGTTTTTTGCTTGTTTGATGTGTGAGGGAAATTTGTTTTCAAATTAAAGAAGAAACGCAAGATATGAAATCATTGCATTCTAGTAAATACAGGGTTTTTTTTGGGGGGAGGGGGCAGAGGGGATAGTGATATGGACTTTCAGTTTAACACATCGTAGTTGCAGTTTGTCAGAAGGAAAAGCTTGAAAACTGGTTTTCTTTAGGTTGGTTTTCACTAGTGGCGGAGCCAGAGTCGGAGTCGTAAGAGACCTTATGACCTAGTGAAAATTGAAAATCGGAGTCGTAAGCAGAGTTATAAGCTCGATGGAATAGGAATTGGAAGAATCAGAACATTTCCATTTCTTCCGATTCCGTTTATGACTCCGTCGCTTATGATCCACCAGTGAAAACCAGGTTGTCGGAGTCAGAAGCAGAAGCGGAAGAACTAGCCTATTGCAAGGCCTGGAGTTGAACATTATCATTGGTTTATTCTTCCGCCTCTGCTTGCGACTCTGACAATGCAGTTTTCACTTGATTGTAAACGACAGAGTCATAAGCAGAATCAGTGTTCTGCTTCTGACTCTGTCGGTTTGATTTTCACTAGATCGTATCACTCTCTGCTTCCGATTACGACTCCGACTACGACTGTCCTTCTGCAGTCTGCAGTCATGGATAATGTATCCCAAAAAACTAGTCACAAAAAATGATTCATCTACTGATGAGTCTAGATTCAGTATCAACCAGTGTTAAAAAGCACACATCTAAAATTTGTTCTTGTTTACACGGCTTAGGCCTTCACCCAATGTCCTGGTATTTTTTGAGATATCAAAAAGTTTCCGAGATATTTAGAAAATTTAGGATGTTTATAAAAAATGATAGCTTTTCTTGGCTGCTTTCCAGCTTTTTCTCTCTATTTTCTTGACAGAATACTCAGTTCTATTAGTCTATGCTAGAAATGATCCAGTTCAACTGTTTCCCACTTGACACTTTGCATCCATGTTGTTTTGAAAGTTGCTTTATTTCCATAATACTAGTGTAGACAATATATGACATACTTTTCAGCTCCTGCTGAGAAAAATTTTGGCCTAAGGGATTCAAAATTGGCTTATTTTTAAAACAAGTATATTTTAAGGATTTTTTGAGATATTTAGAAAATATTTTGGGATATTTAAACAATCTTTGAGAATTTCCGAATAGATGATATTCAGGTGATTTTACGTGATATCTGTGTAAAGGTCTAACACAGCTAAAATGTATGCCACAACAGCTGCATGACATCTATCAATCAACAGGCAGGAGGCCATAAGTATTATATTATAAATTCCAATTGATAGGTAGATGATACAGGTATATTTTCTCCTTACAGTATCAACACACTCCCAAGCAAACAGGTGACGAGGCTAGAGAATTTCATCAACAAAGAAATATCTTGATTTATTATTCAGTTCTCAAACGGCAAGTAAAGCAAAGATGTCAGTGACGTCACCTATTGTTATTAATATGTCAACCAGAGAGCTACTGGCTGATGAAACAAAGAGTTCTTTTGTTTAACGTTTTCAATATTTAAATAACAAAAATAATGTTTGTAAACAAATATCTTCGCTATAATTTGGGCTCTTCCTCGGTGTAAGAACCTGTAACAATCACCAGTGACGTAAAGTCAACATAATAGACCCTAACCCTAACAATAGCTACAAAACAAAGAAAAACTTCACAGGTTTTTATACCGAGGTTAACCCATAATTTGCATATCGATGGAGTTAATTTTGAACACAAAGTTCATACTAAGCTAAAGCCAACTCGATCGAAGTAAGACCAAGATTACCAGTTCTTGGTACTTTCATCATTTTTCGTCTTTTTAATTTAAATGCCTTGGTCATCAAACAAGATCAAATATTCTCACCTCACTTCATCTAGTTTCGGTCTTGGCGATCTCTTAATTTTCTTTTTCTTGTTCGATTCCTTCTTGTCTCCATCGCCTGCATCATCTCCTTGCATCGCTTCGCCATCCTGGTTTGTGCCGTCTTCCTCGCGTTGAGGCGATAGGGGCGGCAAGGGTGGTGGAAGATCGAAAGGATCCTCGTCATCAAAAAGAGCAAGATCATCTCTTGATGGATCATCGGCAACATTTGTAATCACATGGCGAGACGACATTTTTCGCTGGTAGAACGATCGATCGCCTTCGCTTCTTTCCCGCCAAAATTCTTAGTCCGCTGACCACTTCCTCGTCTCAAAACTATATAGGACCGCACAGTGCGCACAGTCTGCTAAAGCTGGGCGGGAATGATCATGTCGATGAAGTTGTTCTATATTTAAAACAGCGATGTTTATTCTCTTGGGAGTTCTCTAAGACGCGTATTTTTATGGGATGAAGGGTTGAATAAATCACTTATTTTGCTTTTCAATACTATAAGTGGCTTCCATTTCACCACTGAATACAAGTTTATGATAAAACTGGGGTTGAAAATGAAACTCGCTTGTGAGTCTAAAAACAGGTTATTAAACACTAAAAAAATGTAACAAACAATTTATTTCACGAGCTCACTGACATAACAGGAACATGCAAAAAAAGCCCAAAGTACCTGAATGAAACAGTTAAGAGGCAAGCCAGCTACAAAGGTCTTGTTCTGAATACCATCACAAACTGAATAAGTTTTACTTCATTGTTACAGCAGCATCAGCCAGCCTTTGCTTGTTTTTAACATTTATTTGATTAACTATCTGCTATTTCTTGACTTATGTGAGGCAAGAAATCTCAAAGTCTTAACTTTTAGGTCAGTGTTTTCATTTAAACGACGTGAAGCTTACACTCATTCTAATTTTCCTATCATGTACTATGCTGACTTCAATGTATTTAAAGCCTATTAATTTTTTATTTGGCATCAATGTAAATCTCCAGGAACAAGCCATAAGCAGAGAAATAAACAACTATCCCACCGGTCAAACAGGCTCAACAGGGTCTCGATCCTCCCCGGATACTTCGGACTCGAAAGCCTGAGGCTTCGGCAGCTCGGAATCCTGACGGCGATCGGCTTCCGTAGTTTTACCACTCCGGGATCCTTCAATACCGAGAAAAGGAGCTCCGGCATTGAAGTTGTTCTTGTCACGAATCATAGCACCAATGAAGTGATGGCCGTCTGAAATCACGTATGAAGGGTCACTTTCTCGGATATCCGTGACCGTTCCGATTGACATCTTTACTACGACTTTGTCATCAGACTGTCAGAATCAATGGTTTCTGGTGGAATTAGCTGTATCTGCACCAGGCGAGCGTAGTCTTCTGAGGCATCGACAAGGGTTAGTTTTGTTTCAGTGACGGAGTGTTTGTGGTGCACAAAACTAGCCGATTTCAGTACCTTCATTGGTGTAAACACTTAATTGGTAATACCAAAGTCTCGCCTGTAAACTATGTAACAAAACAGCAGCTTAACATTAAAATTACTTGCAGACTGAGAGAGGGTTTCCCCCACCCCCAATATGGCAGTTATAAACTTTTAGCCACTTTCAGATTTTTTTGTGTAGAATTATTTTGTCTTCGCTTTAAAACAATTGACCTTCCAGGCACTTATCAAACGAAGCCCTGAAACGCCATTTTGTGCATTTTAATTTGAATATCAGAAAAGGATACCAGGTTGGAGAAAATCTCAATTTAGTATTTGACTAAATTACTTAAATATAAGGTGCACGTGTAATCACTTTTCTGTCAAGTATATTGAGATACTCAGAAAGAACTGTGGCTCGGTAAATGCGAAAGAGAGGATTACAGATACAACTCAGCAAAGAGATTCAGAATATAACAAACTAAACGTTTACATTCTTAGATGATATGTAAAAGAGAAGACCATGGATTGAAGTCTTATCAACCCTAGCAGTCACGCTCTCACCCGTCCCGTCACGGTCAACGGGCGAACTCTTTAGTGGAGCATGTAAAGACATGCAAAGTTACATGTTCCTAGAATAGATTAAGACTGCGCCAACAAACTCCCTCCACCGTGTATAACTTGTTATCATGACTTATGACTTCGCCAAACGTTGCTAAAATAGAAGAAGGCGAAATCCTGGTGTTTATATAGAGTTCACGTGACTTAACTATCTATTTCTTCAGGCTTGGTTTATGTCTATCTTTGAAAACGAGAATGAAACATTTACCTGAGAATCAGCTGCATCATAGTGAAGACAGTGAATTGTTAGCATAGTGAACAATACAACGGCAGTTCGTAACATGTTATCTGTGATGGGAAATGAACCGCACAGGTCTGCACAGATGACCAACAGAATATTCATGAGGAAAGTAATTTGATGCCAGACGTTTGATCACGATCTCACGAAACTGTTTGCTTTAAATAGGTGACACTGATGTCATGTACAATTTATATAAAAGACTTCACACTAACATAGACGGCGGAAAGTGTATAAAGCAAGACAAATAATATTTCAGCTGTATTTGCAATTAAAACAATTGCAACCAAAAAAAAGGCTCCAAAAATTGCCAAATAAAAGTAGCAAAGCGAGAGAAATTGGTCATTTGAGCGTCAACCATGAAAGCAACATGGCTGCCGGTTGAATGATCTATCTTTGCCCATGCACCTACTAATATCTACCACTACACCAGTGAGCCAGAAGCAGAAGAACGTTTGGGATGAGTTTAGATAGGGAATCAGTTGCTTAGCAACACCACCGCCGAAAATTGTGAGTTTGGTTGCCCGGCTGATATGGGATAGAAACAAAAGGAACACTTTGGATGTAAAAATACTAAAGTAGGCGGAAACTACGTCGACGCGAGAGGAAGGCCCAGAAACTAACCTTTCGGGTGCGTAACAAGGAAGTTGTGATTAGGATTGGAAAGGGGCTAAAATCCCGGCCTTAAAATCATGATCAAGGAAAGAACAAATGAAGTGAACAGTGGTGTCTGGTGAAATATCACTTTTATTCAGCAGAAACTAAGAAAGAGCTCTTGACATTGATCGACAGACATTTGTCTTGAGTCAGCTGTAAAAAGCTAGTTCTCTTGCAGGATGCTCAGCTCAATGTACTTGATGCCTACTTTCTTTTGTGCGTCATCGCCATAAATCTCCAAAAATAGGCCGTTGTTTGGATTCAACTTGTACTGGTAAACCATTTCCCTGCTGAAACCGCCGTCTAGCGGGACAAAACAGGTTCCCCACCGGTCAGACAGGCTTAACTGGATCTCGAATCTTCCTGGGTAATAAGACTCGGATGGCTTTGGGAGTGCCGTATCAGTATAACGATTCGTGATGGTATTCCCGCTAGGTCCTTCTATACCAAGACAGGGGGCAGAAGATGGGTAGTTGTTCTTATCAACTGTCAGCATGCCGACAAAGCGATGGCCATCTGAAATACCAAAGGTGGGATCGCTTTCTCCTTGGCCAAAGCTCGTTTCTAAGCCGACCGCCATCTTCACGACAAGTTTGGCGTTATGGTCGATGACTCTTGGTGGAATCATTGGAACAATAATCAGTCGATAGTAGCTGCTTGGAGCACTGAGGAACGTGAGTAGTCGAGGAGTTAAGGTATTGTGATGATGAATGAAGCTAGCAGCCTCAGCAAGCTTCATAGGAGTGAAGAATTTATAAAATACAAGCTGTACATACAAAATAAAAGACAAAACTAATTTAGTTTGCCGCTCAGTAAGTCAACTGAAAAATGATGACAGGGCCCCAAGTGTATGTAAAATGGTCTATAAAATGGTGCAGATCTTAAATGAACGAAGCAGCAAAGGTTAATGTTGTCACATGGTGGTGCAAATAACTAGCTTCTCTTATAGTAGCTTCATTGGAGTAAACACTTGGTAATAATAAAAGGTTAATTTTGAGCGTTTTAGTTTAAATTGCAGAAAGGGAGACCAGGAATTCAAAATCACTTCAGTTAACAAAGCGTGAATCAATTTTCTGTGAAGTATTTTGAGATGCCCAGAATGAACGTTAGCTCGGTAAATGCAAAGAGATTTAGAATTAAAACATACTGAGCCTTTACATTCTCAGACGATATGTTTACTGAATAAGGAGAAGCTACAGCCACGCTCCTTCCTATCAGGGTCAGAAGGCAAATTCTTTAATTTGTTGGAGCACAAACATGCAACTTTGTATGTTTTGATTTAGAACTGATGTAGACTGCTCCACACACTCCCTCCAGTGCAAGGCTTGCTTTGTTTTCCACTGTACATAATATGTTGTCATTTTGGGACTAATACTGTTGTAAAAATAATGCAAGAATGGAATAATTCGAAATGCTACTCCTCAAAAAACGCCACTCAATTATCTATTTTTCAATTTTGGTTTGTTTATGCCCATCTTTGAAAGCAGCAATGATATATTCACCTGTGGGTCAGCTACAGCACTGTGAATCATCAGTACAGTGAACAATACAATGGCAGCTCGTATCATGTTGTCGATGATGAGAGATGAATCTTGCACAAATGACGGACAGAACATTGAAAAGTAATTTTATACCAGACATTCAATCACGATGTCACCAGATTGTTTGCTTTAATAAGAAACACTGATGTGTTTATAAACGAATCAGGAATTGGCACTTTTTTATTGACGGCGAAAAATGTATAAAGCGAGGAAAATATCTTATCAGCTGTATTTGTAATTGAACTGATAATTTCAACGAAGGCTAACTAAACAGTGGCGGATCCAGACTTTGAGCTAAGGAGGAGGCCCGGTTCTATTTGACTTGCCCAGCCGGCTTTTCTTCCTTCAATCATTTCTTCTTTTTTCTACCCAAAATAAGGGGAGAGGGCCTGGGGCGGGCCTTCCCTAGATTCGCCACAGCAAAAAAACAAAAACCATGGTAAAAGAAGAAATTAACAGAAATCGGTCTTTCAAGTGCCAACTGTGAGTGCAATGAGATTGGATCGAGTAAGAAAAAGGCTTTGGATGGAAACAAAATAGAAGTACCTTTAGTTATTGTAGGAAATAAGCAATGCACTCAAATCGCTTTTTTTTAACATCGTTGTTTTTCAGCAATTTCTATTTCAATAACAAAACCTCATCTGCCTACTGATAGCTCTACTATCGATTTGTCGGAGTCAATAGCTGACAGTTCTTTAGGAATTGAGCTCAAAGTGTCTTTCGACTGGTCTTCTTCAGCTTCTTCAGGTTTCTTCTTAAAATTTCCATGGCCCGTTCGTCTTCCTACCACACTAACTATGTTCACTTTTATTGCCATGGAAAAGCAAAGACAGGCCTGCACGGACTCCCAGTGTGGTTTTTGTGGTTGCGTCGCATTATCAAAGCCTCAGTTCAAGTTATAGCTCAGTTTGCTCTTACAAGCATGCCTTTTAGAGATTTACCTCTTTTGAAAGGAGGAGGATTTTTAAAAATTGTTTTGAGAAGGGGCTGGTTTTCAATTAAACTCCAGTTTTCCATCACGATTTGTTTAAGTTTCTTTACCGCAGGATAGAATGCAGTGACAAAAGGCAATAGTCACTCTGCAGCTTTATGTTTTTGCGAGGTAAATCTTTGAGAGACATGCTTGTAAGAGCAAAACTGTAACTTGAAGGCTTTGATAATGCGACGCAACCACAAAAACTACATTGGGAGTCCGTGCAGGCCTGTCTTTGCTTTTCCTTCCGCCGCATTTAACTCCTCTCTTCAATATATACCAGGGGGAATGAATACCAGATGTATCGGTTCAGATCTATGGTAATATGCTCAACAGTGAAAGAGAATAGCATTCCTTGAGGAATTGTTTATCCAGCGACTGCAAACCTGTCATGTTATTAATCTTTTCTACCTTAAACGTGAGTTTTTGCTTCATGAAAGGCTTCCGGCTTGTAAACACACGTTATAATCTCTCAAACTGGTGACGAATTTCAAAGCAAGTTTCACACGACTTAATAGCACTTTCTAGGCCAATAAACACAGAAATGTTCTGAACTAGTTTATAGTGTGCGTGCCACTCGCGTTAATTTGATGTGTGTAAACCAAACTTTTGGAAAATTCGCGTTGATTTCATTGTGTAACGTAAACCTTGTTTGCGTTGTCAATGTACATCGTTTACAAGGGAGGCGGAAACAAGTTACTATAATCTATTGGCGGAAACTACGTCCACGTAAGAGGAAAGGAAGCCGTTGAACTCCATACTCCGCTAATAACCTTGCGCGTGTGAACAAGGAAGTTGTGAGGAATTTGAAAGCGGAGGCAGCAAAACTAGAACGCTGCTGTCGTCTTAAGACATCGCAATTGTAATATAAGGAAAAAAATGAATTGTGCGCACTTGTTTGGCATTTGGTGAGTGATTACTTTTAATCAGCAGAAACTACAGAGCTCTTAACATTGATCTATAGAAATTTGTCTTGAGTCATCTTTATAAGAGCTAGTTCTCTTGCAGGATGCTCAGCTCAATGTACTTGATGCCTTCTTTCTCTTGTGCGCCGTCGCCATAAATCTCCAAAAATAGGCCGTTGTTTGGATTCAACTTGTACTGGTAAACCATTTCCCTGCTGAAACCGCCGTCTAGCGGGACGAAACAGGTTCCCCACCGGTCAGACAGGCTTAACTGGATCTCAAATCGTCCTGGGTAATACGACTCGGCTGGCTTTGGGAGACCTGCATCAGTATGACGAGTCATAGTATTCCCGCTGGGTCCTTCAACACCAAGACAGGGGGCAGAAGATGGGTAGTTGTTCTTATCAAGTGTCAGCATGCCGACAAAGCGATGGCCATCTGAAATAACAAACGAGGGATCGCTTTCTTCTGAGCCAAACTTCGTTTCTAAGCCAACCGCCATCTTCACGACAAGTTTGGTATTATGATCGATGACTCCTGGTGGAATCAGTGGCACAATCATCAGTCGATAGTTGCTGCTTGGAGCACTTTGGAACGTGAGTACTCGAGGAGTGAGGGTATTGTGATGATGAATGAAGCTAGCAGCCTCAGCCAGCTTCATAGGAGTGAAGAATTTATAAAACACAAGCTGTACGTACAAAATAGAAGACAAAGTAATTTAATGTACTGCTCAAAAGTCAATGATAAATGTTCAGTGAAAAGAGCCAAGTGTAATAGTTAAATGCAAAAAGGTGCAAATCCATTAACGAGGCGGCAAAGGTTAGTTTTTCGGTTAAACTCGAATTGAAGAGTAGCCTAAAAGACTAATATCTTCGAGAACTAAAAAGAGAAAACCTATTTATATACACAAAACTGCCTATATGAAATAAATCTATTTACAAGCATAAATAATAATACATCGTTAATTCTAAAAAGAAATCTTTTTTAGGAGAAAGTAGGCTCAGATCTTACATTATTAGGTAGGGAGTTCCAGTTCTTAGCTGCGAAGTATCGAAAAGAGTTGAGGCCATAAGTAGTAGTAACGGGTTTACTTAGTGATGAAATATCCGTTTTACTGAAGGAGTATTCAGACTGTCGCAAAGTAATCAGTCACGCTCCCCTCCCACCCTTCCCATCATGGGTCAGAGGGCGAATATTCTATGGCAGAGCAGGAAAATGAAACTTTGCATATTTTCACGTACAACTGAGGGATGTAGAAAGTACTGACAAACTCCTTCCAGTGGAAGGCTGTTATTCTTTTTGCACCGTGTATAACTAGTTAGTAAAATCCAATTAGTGGTCTATTATCAATGCTGCGTTCTGATTGGTTAAGCTACTAGTAGGCTATTTGTTATAGCCCATTAGTAGCGAAAAGCGCCGGCTTTGAAAACCAAAACAATGGCAGCTGAGTAGCTTTAACTAGCGAAAGATGTTTTGTCTCGATATTTTTTTGACCAACTAGTTGGATTTTACTAAAACAATTATTCCTCTCGCCCTCATGCGCTCTGAGTCAATAGCCCATGAGGCCGAAGGCCTCATGGGCTATTGACTCGGAGCCTATTCGGGCTCGAGGAATAATTAATTATCCGGCATTTTGTGACCAAGTCAAACTGTGTTAAAAATCAACGAAGAAGAATAGAACATCTTAGAAGAAGTCAACTTGCTCGTCTTTATAGAGTTTCCGAGCTCAATTGTCGATTTGTTCAGGTTTGGTTTATGCCTGTCTTTGAAAACAGCAATAAAAGATTTACCTGTGGGTCAGCTACAGCACAGTGAATCGCTAGCACAGTGAAAAATACAACGGCAACTCGTAACATGTTGTCTGTGCTGAGAGATGAATCTTCGCACAGGTCTGAACAGATGATTCACTAGCAAAGTAACTTGATACCAGTTATTTGATCACAATGTCACGAAATTGTTTGCTTAGTTGTCACTATTGTCAGGTAGATAAGATAATTACTCGGGCTTTCCAAAGGAAACGCCCGAGTTGAAATTTCGGCTTCGTTTTTAACTCATTCGTGCGCGCATGCGCAAGAATGAGTTATAGCGATGTTGGGGCTTCATCCGGGAATTTGCGTGGACTTTTTAATCGGCGTGGACGGAAATTAAATGTTTATTAATTTATGCAGAAGTTAACCGGAAGTAAAGGTGGGGAGGAAACAAGGCAATGCACGCCGGGGGTTCGAACCTCGGCCTTACTTCGGTGGCTGGATTTCAAGGCAAACTTGCTATCCACTTGGCCATCTCAACATTCCTGCGTTGAGAGGCGTTAAGAAACGATATTTATAGTTGGGGTGTTACCGCTGGCCATATATGAGAACAACATCAGCCTGAACCCCCACAACACATGTTCTTGTATGTGGGTTTTTACTGTATCGCAGAAATTTGCGCTCACGGGCAAACTCATAATAACAACATATCGTCCATAACATAACATAACATGACTTTATTTAACCTCGAATTTAAGGTCCATACATACAGAAACGTTTAGATCGACAATCAAGTCGCACACACGGTGGAACAAAGGTCGAATTTACTTATTCGTTAGCGCAGTTATACTAAGGCTGGACTTTTGCCAGCCGTGAAGTGAATTAAATGAGCATTATCAGAGCACTGCATGAGCGTTGTATGTGCACTGAAACATAAGATTTACGTGTAGTGAGTGATAATAAAGTCAGCGTACAATTCATTTGCAGTTTATAATTTTATACGAACTTTTCACAATGAGCTGTTTTCTATTTTCTGTCAAAGAAAGACTGTTTGTGATTAATTAATCGATAATGGTTTTGTCAGTAGTATAAGCAATACAAAATGTTATTGATAACAGGTATACTGGAAGGTCAAAACAACAAATTAATTTCCGGTGAGGTAATTAGCGTTGCAGAAGGTCTTTTTTAATTTCAGAGAGAAACGATAACAATCTGCTGTTTTCACGTTTGCGTAAGTTGTTGTGGTAGGTGAAACATGTCCTTTGCGGCGTTCCTTTACAATTTGTAGGATCAGCGGACTGCCTTTAATTTCATCTTTTTATAAAAGGGAAGATTTTGAGTGGGGATTGTGCTTTTAATGTCCGCTTTTAATCGAAGATTTAGCGGTGGAGTTTGGTTCATTCAGGATAAATTTGCTTTCACGGGCAACCTCGTAATAAAAACCGGTCATACGGCCGGGTCATATGGTCATTACAAAATGCAGACTGCAGACCGAGTACAAAATTCAGACTTAAGATACAAGATGCAGAATGCAGAATGCAGAACGAGTACAAAATGCAGATAAGGTTCAAAATGCAGACTGACAGGAAAAACTGCTTTTTTTTCGTTAGAAACGTGGTAACATTTGATTACACAAGTTACCTATTGTCACGTAGTAACCTTCCAGGTTACTTCACACTTAGCCGTTTATTACTAAGGTAAAAACCCTTAACTATGGTATAAAAAAGGTAAACAAAGTTGACCACGGTAAAACGCATTAGCTGACTTTTACATTTTCCGGATGGTTACTTGTCACAAGAGTGCTACTCAAATGTCGAGTTAATGACAGACATGAGTTTCTTTGCGTGAGTTTAATTAATTTTTTGTGACTGCGCCATGGATCGTGAACCTGTTGTAGCTTCGATTGTGGTTCTTTTATTTTGTCATGGCCTAAAAACGGAAAATCGCTGTTTTTAAATTAGTGTTCGTCAATTTCTGAATGAACATATTCATTCCTCTTATTCACGAAATTATAGCTTTACTTCAAACGAATAAATTGAAATTTACTTTCCGAGAACTGCGCGAAAAGTTGTCGGACATGGCAAAGAACGTTCCAAAAGTCGCAAAATTCCACTAGCTGATAGTCAAAAGATTGGGCGTGAAGGAGATCGAAAGCACATGTATATAGCGGGCGCACGCAAATTCAGCTAAGTCACGAAATGCTTCTCAAAATTCATGACAAGATGTCACCTAATTAAACAAAGTTTAGATAAACGCGCGATAAACCATGCTTTTTGAGATTGTTTTACTATAGTAAACTTTGCTTTCATCCTACCGCCGTTACTAACGCAAACAGACTAGACTTACCATGGTAAAGTGAAAAAAGCCGGTCACATTGAAAAACCCATTTACCATGGTAAACTTTCGTTTACTATGGTAAAAAAAGCTAAAGTGTGACCTCAACAAGTGCCATCTCCAATGTGTTATACGTAGATCAAACTGCAATACTAGAGTTTCCATTTTATATAATACAGAGATCTCGCGCTCAAGTCCGAAAACCCCTTGAAAGCTTAAAACGGTGTAAGAATGAATTGTATGAATTCTTTTTCATATCGTTTAAGGACGTTCGCGCCCATTGCTACTGCGCATCTCTAGTGCGCACGCTATTCATTGGTCACGCGCGTGCCACGTCATTTTCAAGCGCGCGCACCGAGTCGAAAACTCAACAAAATATAGAGCTGATGACCTTTGCGTTAACTTTGTGTGCGAATATTTTTGTTGGATGCTCGGTGACCCCCACTTTTTTTTAGGCAGATCACTTCCTTTTCTGATTCTTTCCATTATACTAAAAAACAAAAAAAATCTGTACGTGGGAAGTTTTAATTATTTCTCATATACTATTCAAAAAGGGTCGAATTGGTACATGGATACAGGTGTGCGTAACGTAGAAGTTGTATTTTTTAAGGCTAATTCTAGCTGATTTAATGGCATATGTAGCAAAGATCTATCAAATAGGCCTATATATGCTGTGTTAAACACACACAACTTAGATATGATTCTTCAACTTAAATATATACCGATAGTAATGAATCTGGCCAGAATCGCCTGATTGGCTGGAAATCCTAGAAATGCTATGATCTGTGATGCGCCTTATCTTCAAAACGAGTTCGGTGACCCCCGATTTTTTTTACGTTTTTCATCTAATCTTATCATTTTCTACCTGCAGTCAAAGTTTTAAAAAAATCTGTACGTGGGAAGTTTTTGGGCGCGAACGTCCTTAAAGTGCACGTTTCAAGATTTAAAAAAAAGCTGAGTGCATTCCCCAAGAATGCGACGATTGTGAGGTGATTGCGTGACAATTGGGTCACAATAAGTACCAGTTATAAAATCGAATGCTGACACGTTTCGGACGTAAAAAAAAACAGTTTTTCTTGTCAGTCTCCATTTTGAACTCAGTCTGCAGTCTGCATTTGTACTCCAGACTTATTTATTATACGGTAACAAATATGACAACTGGCTAACAAACACTTTACTTAAAGTGGTTTCTCATAAACGAACAACAGCAAGTAAACCCACGAAGGCCCGGCTTTCTTTCTCTTACAACACTATCTTTATTGCAACACTTAGGTCCACTTAATGCCTCTGAGTAGCTACCTTTGCTCT
>JAHPZR010026818.1:90000-97731 GCA_019787425.1 Platygyra sinensis
AAAAGGTGCAAATCTTAAATTAACAAGGCGGCAAAGGTTAATTTTGTGGTTAAACTCGAATTTAAGAGTAGCCTAAAAGACTAATATCTTCGAGAACTGAAAAGAGAAAATCTATTTATATACACAAAACTGCCTATATCAAATAAATCTATTTACATGCAAATAATAATACATCGTTAATTGTAAAAAGAAATCTTTTTTAGTAGTCTTCCAAAATTGTTAAAGTAGACTCAGATCTTACATTATTAGGTAGGGAGTTCCAGTTCTTAGCTGCGAAGTAACGAAAAGAGTTGAGGCCATAAGTAGTAGTAACAGGTTTACATAGTGGTAAAATATCCGTTTTTCTGAAGGAGTATTCAGACTGTCCGCAGAGTAATTAGTCACGCTCCCCTCCCACCCTTCCCATCATGGGTCAGAGGGCAAATATTCTATGGCAGAGCAGGAAAATGAAACATTGCATATTTTCACGTACAACTGAGGGATGTAGAATGCACTGACAAACTCCTTCCAGTGGAAGGCTGTTATTCTTTTTGCACCGTGTATAACTAGTTATCCGGCATTTTTTGACTGTGCCAAACTGTGTTAAAAATCAACGAAGAAAAATAGAATATCTTAGAAGAAGTCAAGTTGCTGGTTTTTATAGAAATTACGAGCTCCTGTCTTTGAAAACAGTAATAAAAGATTTACCTGTGGGTCAGCTACAGCACTGTGAATCGCTAGCACAGTGAAAAATACAACGGCAACTCGTAACATGTTGTCTGTGATGGGAGATGAATCTGTACGGGTTCGGATGAACAGACGACCGCCTATATTCACTTGGGAAGTAAGTTGATACCTGAAATTTAATCACAATGTCACGAAATTGTTTGCTTAGTTGTCACTAATGTCAGGTAAATAAGATAATTCACGCTAATATAGACAGTGGAAAGTTTGCAGAAGATAAAAGGTAAAGTCTGCACACGAGCCAAGTGGTTCATCAGGTCGGAGTTTATCCCGGTTTCTGCAGCATGAGGCGACCAGGAGTATTTCTACTCTACAGGGGCGGATCCAGGAATTTCTGAAAGGGGGGGTTGTACACTACCGAAGTAACCTTGAACACCAATGGTGTGGAAGGCGAGTGACGGCCCCTGGTTCCGGCGCGATCTCTTGAGGGGGTCCAGAGCCATACCATAGCAGTCGAATGGTAAAAGTGAAATAACTTCGTAAAAACAATTTTATGCTATTATTATTTTACGAAGAATCAAGCAAAATAACAAAAAAAACATTCTCAAAGGGGGGGTTGCAACCCCCTCAACCCCTCCCCTGGATCCGCCTCTGCTCCACCCACTCCCAGCATAAGTTTGCTGGTATCCATTTATACACCTGGGTAGAGAGAGGCACTGTAAGACAGAGAGTCAAGTGGCTTCCTCATGACAACGCAATGTCCGCGGACTGTTCGATCCTGAGACGAAAGCACTAACCAAGAGGCTATCGTACCCTAAAGGTGTGCAACGGGGAGAATGTTTAAATTTGTCAGCTGTAGTTGTAATTATAGCAATTTTAACGAAGCCTGACAAAACGTAATTGCATAATAAAAGTTGTAAATTGATAGAAATTGGCGATTCAAGCGCCAACCGCGAATACAGTATGCCTACCGTTTGCAAGATCTATCTTTGCCCACTTCTTACTAGCTACTGCTACACCGGCGAGCGAGTTGCAGGAAAACTTAGAATTTTGGGATGAGTTTAAATATGAATCAGTAGCTTAGCCACTTGAAAGTCGAATATTGTGCTTTTTGCCGCCTCGGAGATGGGATCAAAACCAAAAAATCGCCTTGGATGTAAAATAGAAACAGGCGGAACCTACTTCGACGCGTTTAGAGAAGAGCCCCTAAACTGACCTTTCGCGCGTGTATAAAGGAGGTTAAGTTGTGTGCAGGATCGGTGGAACGGGGCTAAAATCAAGGGGAGAACAAATAAAGTAAGCACTTATTGCTTGGCATCTGGTGAACAATCACTTTTAATCAGCAGGAATTACAGAGCTCCTGACAGTGATCTGTAGACATAAGAGTACTGGAGACTACTGGTTCTCTTGCAGGATGCCTCAGCTCAATGTACTTGATGCCTTCTTTCTCTGTTGTGTCTTCGCCATAAATCTCCAAAAATAGGCCGTTTTTGGGATTCAACTTGTATTGGTAAACCATTTCCCTGCTGAAACCGCCGTCTAGCGGGATGAAACAGGTTCCCCACCGGTCAGACAGGCTTAACTGGGATCTCGAATCTTCCTGGATAGTAAGAGAGACCTGCATCCCTATGACGAGTCATGGCCTTCCAGCTTGGTCCTTCTGCACCAACACAGGGGGCAGTAAGTGGGGTAGTTCTGCTTATCTTGTGTTAGCATGCCCACATAGCGATGGCAAACGAGGGATCGCCTACCTCCTTGGCCAAACTTCGTTTCTAAGCCAACCGCCATCTTCACGACAAGTTTGGCATTGTGGTCGAAGACTCCTGGTGGAATAAGTGGCACAATCATCAGTCGATAATGCTTGCTTGGAGCACTGAGGAACGTGAGTAGTCGAGGAGTTAAGGTATTGTGATGAAGAATGAAGCTAGCAGCTTCAGCAAGCTTCATAGTAGTGAAGAATTTGTAAGACACAAGCTGTACGTACAAAATAGAAGATAAAACTATTTTAGTTCATCGCTCACTTTTGCAGCTTTCAAGTAAGGCGCCACTCAATGTAATACTGAGTCTTTTATGATCTGAAAAGGAGCGTAGATTCTCAAATAAACGAAATAAAAATTATTGCTTGCTATCTAAGGTGATCCATATTTACTCCCGTCGATAGACAGAAGTAGTTTCTGGCCAAAATTGAGATTATTTTTCTGACAATTGTTAGTCGAGAAGGACTACAAGAAAGGTAAACATGTAATTTGTGATAATCGGTATTGACATAAATTAATATTTTGCCGACACGGAACAGAGAACTGGGTGCGAGCGTAGTACGTGAGGGCTCATGGGAAGTATGTTTGTAAAAAGAGACGGTTGAGTAACTTGTGACATTCTACGGTCAGCCTTGCCACTAGCACTTTCTCATAAGGTTTATTTCTTCTCTTCATCACTTTTGCTTGTCTACTTATGGATGAAGCAGGCGTCAGGAAAGTTATCACTGAAAACAACAGAGCTCTTCTCGTTGAGATCAAAGATCTCGTGAATTCTTCGATTTCTGACCTCAAACGATCTAACGAATCCATCGCTTCCCAACAGATGTCAGAGAGCAATGGGCTGAAGCCAGATTCCGTTCCTCAATTCAATAAAAAGAGCAACGAGGAGCAATTCAAAGCTAACAAAGCTATCAAAGATGCCGTTGAAGACGCCCAAATTGCCCTCCAAAGCAACGATTTCGATAAGACCAAACAAGCCTTGGATAAAGACGACCAGGAAGATGAGAAAAAGATCAGGGCCGAATCCAAGGCAGTTAGGTTCACGAAGCGTTTTACATCTCGCTCGATCCGGGAAAGTAACGTCCCTTCGACCTCAACAACTGCGCAGCTTTCCGCCTCACAACTACCCAATCTGTTTTCGCGTGTATAAACTCGCAGTTTTCGTCTCAGAGATCCGCATCTGGTTTGTGCTTTGCTTGTGGCAAACCCGGGCATTGGAAGGTTTTGTGTCCTAATTTGCGGTTTAACGTTTCTTCTAATGCCGGTCAGAGTCCCAATTGACCCACTTCGGACTTCGATTTGGAAGAAGATCTTGTTCATGAGGATAGCGACGAATTAGTTTTTCTTCGTGTCAACGGAAATTCTTTCGAGTTTAAATCCGGCAATGACATTTGTCCGTTAAAGGACGGTTACGTGGAGCCTTTAAATTCTGGATCGACATTCACGCGTCTCAATTAATCCTGGATGTTATTAAACATGGCTATAAATTACCGCTTCTTCAAATTCCTCCGCCTTTCACAGCTTAAAACAATAGTTCGGCTTTGGAGCAACCAGCTTTCATCGAAAGTGCCATCAACGATCTCATTAGCAACGGTTGCGTCACTGAAGTGTTTGAAGCTCCTGTTATCGTCAATCATTTGTCCGTAACTATTCAAAAATCTGGCAAAAAGCGTCTAATTTTAGACCTTCGCCACGTTTATCAGTTCCTTTATAAATGCAGATTCTGGTGTGAAGATTTGTTTATTGCGAAAGAGTTTTTGAGTCCTGGCGATTATATGTTTTCTTTTGATTTGAAGTCTGGTTACCATCATGTTGAAATATTCCCGGACCACAGGAAGCATCTATCATTTGCGTGGACATTTTCCTCAAGACGCACCAGATTTTTCCAGTTTTCTGTTCTTCCGTTTGGTCTCAATTCCGCGCCTTATTTGTTTATTTTAAAATTACTCAAGCCTTTGGTCAAGAAATGGAGATGTGAAGCAAAGTCGATCGTGGTTTATATGGAAGATGTTCTCGGAGCAGCCGCTGACAATTGATAAGGCAGAAATCGCTAGTTTGCAAGTACATGCAGATTTGCTGAAATCAGACTTTATTCCCAATGAAGCCAAATGCGTTTGGGAGCCCACACGGGTTATTACTTGGCTCGGAGCCATTCTTAACACTTCTTCTTCCAAAATTTCTGCCACTGACAAGCGGATTACCAGTGTACAAGAAGACTTAGCGGCTCTTTTGGCCATTTCCTCGTCTTGTCATCCAGTTCGTAAGATTGCCTTGTCTTTTGTCTGAAGCTTGGGCTGAGCTGAATTTCTGGAAATCTAATGTTGCAAGTCTTAACGGAATACCTATTTGGCCTGTCAGGCGCAAGCCTTCGAAGATCGTCTACTTCGATGCTTCTGGCAGTTTCATCGAGTTCAAGGGGAAGACATTCCATCAAAACTGATCAGATTTTGAGAAAGCTCGAAGTTAGAACTACATTCAGAGAGCTGTTAGCAATTTCCTTATCAATGAAAGCCTTCGCGGAGTCTATGAAAGCCCAGACAGTCACGTGGTTTACGGATATTCAGAACGTTGTCCGGATCGTTAATTCCGGGTCTAAGACTCCAGCATTACAGGAGCTTGCAATGCATATCCATCGAAGTTCTTTACTTAATGCTGTGAATATTGATATGCAATGGATCCCAAGAGATCTGATTAGTGTGGCGGACGATATTAGCAAGTTTATTGATTATGACGACTACATGATCAACGATGCGGTCTTCGATGCTCTTGACGACTTATGGGGCCCACATACCTGCGATAGGTTCGCTTGTCCCTACAATGCCAAAATCCAGTGGTTTAATTCAAGGTTTTACCAGCCTGGTTCGAGTGGCGTTAATGCCGCGGTTAATGCGTTGTCTCATCATAACATCTGGCTGTGCCCCCCTGTGTATTTAACGTGTAAAGTTATTAAGGATATGGAACTTTACAGCGCGCAAGAAACTCTGATCGTTCCCCTTTGGGAGTCAGTCCACTTTTGGCCCATCATGTGTTCGGATGGTTTCCATTGGAGTACATTTGTCCATGGCTGGGTTATCCTGCCTAGTTTCCTAATTTATTCATTAGAGGGAAAGCTAAGTATTTTATTTTTGGTAGCAAGCCTTTTTTGTTTCTTTAGCCCTACGTCTTGAATTTAGCATCGCCCCCAGATTAGATTCCGAGTTAAAAGTTTTCTAGTTCCTTGTGTTTGATTCCATTTGGGCTAGAGATTGCAGCTGTTCTTTTCAATATGTGTTGTTAAGGCCCCGTATTTGCGTGAAGTTCCTATTATTTGTTAGTTATTTGAAGTCAAACGCGTTATGCCTTAGAGAGGCATCCATGAGAGGCCCTAGAGGGGCGTTTTATCACATGTTTTTTCTGTTTTGCACCCTAGAGGGGTTTATTATGTTGACAATGTGCGAATGCCCTAGAGGGGCATACATGTAGCATACATGTAGTGTTGTGTAACGTGAGAAGTGTATCGCCTGTTTTGCACCCTAGAGGGGTTTATTATGTTGGCAATGTGCGAATGCCCTAGAGGGGCATACATGTAGCATACATGTAGTGTTGTGTAACGTGAGAAGTGTATCGCCTGGAGAACAAAGTGGTTTTCCTTACTGAAGACAGTGAGTTAAATACAAATGCAGCATTGTGCAATGTGTGCATTGCTGCCTGTCTCTTTGATATGTTTTTAGGTTTGCTTGACATTTTTCCTCTTTCTTATCCTTAGATATTTTCAATTCCGTTTTTTGGTCTTCAGAAGCCCAAAATTCTGCGAGAGTGGATGTATGTATAGCGTCTGGGACATCCGAAAATTACTTGAGAGCTCTTAACAAGTGGAGAACCTTTGCTAGTGACGTTTTGGGTACCTCGGAGTTTCCAGTCAGACCCATTGATTGTGTCCTCTACTTGCAACACCTCCTCGAGTCGAAGAAGTCCGTCGCTGCCATCAACTGCGCCTTCTACGCGTTCAAGTGGATTCACCATCTTGCAAGCGTTAGTTCACCAACATTACACCCTACTGTTGTTGCCGTGAAAGAAGGAGCTGTTCGCCTTGACAGTCAGCAAATAGTTAATAGACAGGAAGAAAAGGAGCCTCTGCACGACCACCACCTCAAGCTTCCTGCTGCAGAGACTATTCTAGAAGACCTTTTACAATTAAGAAATTTTAGTTATGTTCATTCTTGCATCAGTTCTTGCATTTTCCGGTTTTCTTAGAAGTTCTGAGTTATGCGTTATTCGTAGCAGAGATGTTCAGTGTAACGAGGGTTTCGTTAAAATCAGTTTAGAGAAAAGCAAGACGGACCAACTGAGGGAGGGCAGATCGGTCGTAATTGCTGAATCCTCGTCGTTCACGTGTCCCTGTTCTTTACTTAAGCTGTATATACTCGAGGCTCAGATTCCTGAAAATTCAGACGAGTATCTTTTTTAGGTCCATTTCAGTTTCAAGCAATCAGAAGCGCCTTATCTATATAAACAAGCCGATTAGTTATTCTACCTATAGGCAGTCTTTCAAAAAGTCTTCCGCGAATATTGTGCCAGATATCTCTAAGTTTAGCACTCATTCAGCTAAATCAGGTGGAGCTACTTTAGCTGTCAGCTCTGGTGTTTCGGAGAGGAATCTTCAGCGCCATGGTCGCTGGGCTGCAGCCACAGCGAAGAACATTTTTGTTAAGGATTCTCTTGCCAATAGGTTAGAAGTTTGTAAAGCTCTGTCTCTGTGAGCTCAAGCCCTACCTTTAGCTTTCTATCTTGGGCCTGGCTGACCAACACGCCCATGCCTCAACCTTTGTGTGTGTTCTGTTGTGTAGTGAAGGCAAAATATGTAATTTGTGATAATCGGTATTGACATAAATTAATATTTTGCCGACACGGAACAGAGAACTGGGTGCGAGCGTAGTACGTGAGGGCTCATGGGAAGTATGTTTGTAAAAAGAGACGGTTGAGTAACTTGTGACATTCTACGGTCAGCCTTGCCACTAGCACTTTCTCATAAGGTTTATTTTTATTGTGTAATTAGAGTCATATGAATTGTCTTTTTCATTCTGTTGTTTAGTAATCAACCTTAAAACCCCAAAGGTTGCGCCATTGCATTTGGTCGGGGGTACACGGTCCCTATTTTCCCTAACAAGGGGTTTTTTGGGTTTACGCGTCCGGCTTTGGCGCATGTAGGACGTTACTTGATGTATCTATTATCCACTTTGTTGTAAGTTAATTGCCACAATTAAACAGATCTTGGGCCTGGCTGACCAACACGCCCATGCCTCAACCTTTGTGTGTGTTCTGTTGTGTAGTG
>JAHPZR010026819.1:0-35000 GCA_019787425.1 Platygyra sinensis
GGTGCTAAGTGACGATCTTAGGTGGTTTTCTTTTTTTCTGCAAAAGCGCCTGAAATTTTGCATGCCGCTTTCAATTGAATAGAAAAACATTACCCTGTATTTTTTTTCGCTGGTTTGCTCTTCGTTTTCGAGATATTACGTATGCAAAAACTTGTATTTGTTGTCACGCCAGCACGTGACTGCAAAGACGGTAATTTCACTTAAAATCCCGCAGAATATTGATCTTTGCAGCGTGCAACCTTGAAAAAAATGCTGATTTGAGGTAAAAACCGTTAGAATGTTGATTCCACGTTAACGTGCGACCGCAAAGACGTTAATTTCACTCAAGTTACAGGCAAATGTTAATTTTACGCAACGCGCAAGCTTTAGACAATGTTGATTTCAGGTCATTTACGGACAGTTGAAATTTTGACTTCACATTATCGCGCCGCGCAAGGACTTTGATTTCACTTAGAGAACCGTGAAAAGTTCATTTCACGCAGCATGTAAGCTCAGTTGAAAGGCCACGTGCAAGAATGTCCGCTAGATTTTTCGCTGAAATCGAACATGGCCAACACAGCTGCAAACTTCGCATGCCAATTTGTTTATAGCTGTAGAAAACTGCCTTGCACTTATTTCCCCTCGTTTCTATTGCGTATTCCAGAAATAAAGTATGCTAAAACACTTGCATGTCACAGTCCGCGTCTTTTGGAACTGCTTTGTTACACAGTACTATTAGCGTTGTTTCTCTTTGAAGTTTTTTTCAAATGCTGACTTTAACTCCTAGGGTTAAGAGTTCCCAGTTTTATTAGAGTCAGGGTTAGGGTTACCGCTCGAAACTAGGGTTAACGTTGAAGGTTAGGGTTACGGAACAAGGTTAGGGTTAGTATGATTCTTGTTAGGGTTAGGGGTAGCACTCAAGGTTAAAGTTATTGCTTAGGGTTAGCGCTACTGAGCGCTTATTTTTTAGGCTTAGGGCTAGCGTTCAAGGTTAAAGTTATTGCTTAGGGTTAGCGCTACTGAGCGCTTATTTTTTAGGCTTAGGGCTAGCGTTCAAGGTTAAAGTTATTGCTTAGGGTTAGCGCTAGCGCTTATTTTTTAGGCTTAGGGCTAGCGTTCAAGGTTAAAGTTATTGCTTAGGGTTAGCGCTTCGTATTAGGTTAGAGTTAAGGTCAAGATACGTTAGTGTTACCGCAGTGTTAGGCCAAGGAAAACAATCTCGACTTAGGAAATCTAGTGCACGAATCGATGCGTAAATCAAGTCAATGAATAGTGCCTAGAGATAGAGGCTGAACGTTTTGCAAATCGGCTACGTCAGTGACTTAAATGTTTAAATGTTTCTACGTGAAATTATTTTTTTTTGGTAAAAAACTGCTCGTTCCATGAAATGATTATTTCTGACAACACTGAAAGAGGAAGCCTTAAGCTAACATGCTGCTCATGCCGAAAGAAAGCATATGAAACGGAAAAGTTATCAGCAAAGGAACGCTGAAATACAAAGCAAAACTTACATTTGAGCTGAAGTTTTCTTCTTCCTAACCTGCGATCAGGCGTTCTTTGTCTTCAGTTTTTTCTTCGCGGCGGGCTCGATCCTGTCACAACTCAAAGTAATCATCTGCTCGGAAATCCACGATACACACTCACGGAACGCTTGCTTGCCAATTTAACCCACCTGCGATTTGTCTTTGGCTTCTGTTTGGCCCGTAAAAATGGCTTTCAATCTGTTTAATTTAGCCGGCAACTTTTCAACTCTACACTCGGTACAGGTCAAATTTCAAGGACTTTGCTGCCTGGCCTTTCTCGCCAGTCCCCGGCCGTGTCTGAGTCACACACTAAGGCGAGCTATAAGTCACGCACACAATGCTCACGGCGCTTTACGTATGAAAGATTATTATGGGATATCCCAGAAATTTTTGCAGCGAAGGTTGTTGGATGGCTGATTTCAAGAAAATAATAAGAGTCTAGAAAGCAGTTCTAATTTCCAAAACTGACACACGCCGAAGTTTGGCAAATGAGCCATAAGTCCAGGACGGATGCTTTGTTTTGGAAGAAGAAGCATTTCTAGACTCTACCGCCTGGCTCACTTGTTCTTCAATGGCTAAGTTAACGGCGGACTTAAACCATGATCTCAGAACAAAAACATTCCTCGGTTCTTTGAGCAATGCTGGGTGACTTAACGAGGGTCAAAGGCTTAATGATGCCAAATCTCCTACCAGGCGGGCGCAAATATTCCTCGAATAAGCTTCAAATATCGCTGGAAATAACGAGCAAACTCTGCTTAACTAACAGGTAAGCTCTGAATTTGTGTTATCGAAGTAATCGATGCTTTGCGCGCCAAAACCTGACGTCACAAAGGCAGCTAAAAAAAAAATCCCTACCAGTGAAAACGGCAGTTCAGTTACAAAGACACGAAGAAGGATTTTGAAAGAAGAAGAAAAACAACAACGAAAAAAAAAAAAAAAAAGATTTCACCGACCTCGAATCGAGCCCTCGAGTGTCACATCAAAACAAATTCGAATCAGCTTCGTTCGGCGCGTTATCCCCTTGAGCTAACGAAGCGGCGGTGAGAAATTATTGTGTTATAGTGACTTGATGCTTTAGCGAAACAAAAGGCTTCTTTTGTTTTTCGTTCAACAATAGATCACGGAGGGTTGTTTGCATACGTAATATCTCGAAAACGAAGAGCAAACCAGCGAAAAAAAATACAGGGTAATGTTTTTCTATTCAATTGAAAGCGGCATGCAAAATTTCAGGCGCTTTTGCAGAAAAAAAGAAAACCACCTAAATCGTCACTTAGCACCGTTTTGCACTCACCCCTTCAATTATGATAACAAAATCTTACGCACCTGTCAAATACAGACACTGTACAAATGGCAAACAACATGTAGTAAAGAGACTGTAGAGGTTGTGCCAGCTTGTAGTAGTTGTCTAAGAACACAACATCTCCCTCACTGTTATTGCTTAGTGAGTAAACAAAGATGACTTGACAGAGTGCAAGACCTGCAGTGTACAGACAAACAACACTGGTTTAATGTCTCTAACTTGAAGGTACGATTGATCATCGCAGTTGTGAAATTAAAGCCTGAAAAAATTCAGGTCTGAATGGTATTCGAACCCACGACCTCTGCGATACCGGTGCACTGTTGTACCAGCTGAGTTATCGAGTCAACTGGGAGCTGGTCACTTTGAAAGTTGGTAATATACCCATAGAGGGTGAAGAATGCATATGAATATATGAAAGTTCATATATTTGAACTGCAGAGAATGATATGAAGATATAATACATGTAAGTTTCACAACAGCTTAAGTTGTGTGCATAACTGCAGCGATCAATCAAATCTTCACATCATTCTCTGCAGTTGAAATATATGAATTTTAATTTATATATTTACATGTACATGTAATGTCTTTGACTATTGCCAATATGATTCTTTTACAGTATGTCAATGAAGTCTTCACATCTTGGAACATTTTTGGTCTTTAACAAAGTCCTCAGCTTTTCACTAGATTTCATCAGTATGAAAGGATTCTTGTAAAAATATCTAAACAGTTATGCATCAAGGAAGAGGAATTGCATACATAGTATTTAAATCTTATCATATAGTTACAGTTATGCTGGTTTTGACCAAACGAAGTAGCAAGATTTTTAACACATCATAGATGTGAATCGCTGATATAAGAATGTTCTGTATGCACAATGAGCAAGTCTGAAAAATGCCATTTTTTAACAACAAACTGCCCAAAAAAGCTCATTTTGAGGTAGACAAGCTCAATGGTCTGCAATCGCTGTTGGTTATCTTTTGATACTTACAGAACCTTTTCAAAAGTGGCAGCCAATTAAAAATTCTTTAATTGTGTGCATTCAAAATAACCTCACTAGCCTCATTTGAGAGTAAAAATTCTTATGAAAATTTTATCAACTTAAAAATGAGGTTAGCAAGGTTCATTTTACAGTATATAATACTTACAAAATAATTTATAACTGGCAGCCATTCATGAAAAGGGTCTATTAATTCCTACTAATGAAACAAATCTTGATCAGTTATGCATTTAAGTCAGTGTATCACCTGCAAGAAGTCCATGACAAAAGAGAGAAAATGATCTAAAAGCTCGATGCACAGACTGTTGAAGAGAGAAAAATCCAATATTACATTTACAAGAAAACAGTAACACAAGGGGGTTTTTAGAGAGGCTTGCTCTTTTCTACAATATTTCTCAGTCAAATCTAAGCCATGTAGTGGATCTCTCTCAATCTGATGGCTGCAATGGCTTTTTCACTTCAGTAAAGGAAAGACAAAAGAAAACCATTGCAACAAGGTTATCAAATGGAATTGGGTTTGAAAACTTGCACAAGCTAGTGGTCCCTCTTCTTTCAGACTAACTGAACAGCAATTATATTTTTCTTTTAGTAAGCTACTTGGTTGTGTAACAGATTTTCCATAAAAACTTGCATACCACAGCAAACTCAGCAGTTGTCATTGGCCTGCTGCTGGGAATCAACTGAGGTTCTTTTCTCTCCTCTTCTAGCTGCAGAAGCCTTGTTTTCCTTTCACGTGTAAAGCCCTGACCATCTGGAATATTTAAAGCAAATTGACTCATCAAATGTGTGGCAACAATGATACCTATTTTCAGTGGATCTAAGGCACCTCGTATAATTTAATATCCAGCCCCTTCCCAGAATCTCCCCAATTTGAAATGGCGTTTTTTGACATATTCTCCCCAAATGATGAGCTCAATCAATGTGTCATGCAGATAGAGGTAAAATTATTATCATTAGCATGAGAGATAATGAACATTGTTTTGGCAAGTGCGACAAATATTGCTATTTGTAATTAGAGAAGGGAAACTATACTATTACAACTTGCAGTTTACCTCTTCTTTCAATGAAAACAACATCTAATGGCTGACTTGGCAGAGTCTGTGCAGTAGGAGGGAGAGCAGGAGGTGCTGTCTCTGGTGTGTCAGCTACAACAATGTCCTCTTTGTCCACTTTATAATAGTCCACTGTGGAAGCTGACAAGAAAAAAGTCATGAAATAAATCTACAGGTAAATTGTACATACTCTTGGGAGGAATTGGGGGAAAATTTATAATAAAGTGAGTAAGATGATGAATTGAAAAGATCATGGAAGATTTCAATACTGGATTGATTCTAAACCCACCTATCTAACGTTTACACTCTGAGATGACAGTAAATTCACCCCATATCTCAGGTAGTACCATTTACACTATGGTGCTGTACTGCTGTAACCTTTGTTTCTAGTACAAACATTCTAGAGATATATAGCTTAGTGATTAATTCAAGATTTAATTAACATTAAGATTTTCAGTCATCAGCTTACAATTTTTATAGTTACCTTCTCCATCAATATCTGCGTTATAGTTATCCTCCTCTGCTGAAGTTCCATTTTGCTGTCTGGAAATGTTTATAACAAGTTACTAATAAAAATTTTACTAGAAGTGACAATTTAAAACATATTCATATATTAAACATAAATGCATGTAATACATGTAATTTTCTACAAAGATATAAAGTTATGAATTTTATTGCAATCAATTCTAGACTTTCGATAATATTTCAAACTTGAAATACCAAGCGTTATAATAACAGAACATGCAGCAGAACATTTCTGAATAAATTTGAAATCATAAATCTCCTCAGTTGAAACTAAAACCTGGTTGACACCTGTGAAATAAGCACAAGTAAAAGCACAAACATAAGCACATTCAAGAAAACTAGTAATGTATACCAAAGTGAAATAAACACAAGCAAAAGCACAAGAAACAATTGTACTGAACATTTTCCATTTTCTTCTGCTTGCGCTTATGCTTATTTCACAAGACGGTGTTATGCTTATTTTAGAAGTTGGAACTGACATGAAATAAGCTACAGTTGTAGCACAAGTATAAGCATAGACCATTTTACTGTTGTCTGCTCAGTGACCTGGCCTCTGAATGGCAGCGAGGCTGGAGCTGACCTTGTTTGCCTTTGTTGTATAAAATAATGAAGTTGTTCTCATCCTACATGTAACTAAGTGAATTCACATAACAAAAGCTGTGAGGTCTGTATTCTCGCTGACATTCAAAAACCAGGTCACCGAGCGGAGAACTGTAAAATAGTCTATTCAAGCAATTGCCATTTTCTCTTTCTACCTTTGTTCTTGGTAATGCACATACTTATTTTGCTAGACAGTGAGAAAATCCTAGACCTTGTGCTTATGCTTATTGTAAAAGCGTGAACCAGGCTTATGATTAATGTTACAAGTTAATGAGAAGTTAAATGCTGGCAGGCTTAAATGGACTAATGATGATATCTTCACAAATGCTAATGACTACCAGGTGACAAAACAATACCTTTGAGCTTTCTTTGCTTTATGTTTTTTTGGTCTCAACCTCTTTGGGTCTCCTGGGCCATCATACCCATCATAATCGTTAATGTATTCTTCTCCATTGATGATATCTCTTGAGCCTAAAACAATATACAGTAAGATTAGAATATTATTGTTTCTAAACAATATAGCATTATTGTTTCTGTTTAAAGTAAAAGTCACCAACAGTTTGATTAGGTGACGCCTGCAAAAACAGCCGTCCTTCTTCGCTCCTGGCCTGAGTGGCATTTTGCATAAAAAAAACGTCTGCGATTTACCGCCGAAAATTCCATACTGATGACCTAACTGTGAACTTTTAATTTATGCAAAATTACAATAACTGCAAATGATAATTTATGCAACGACAAACAAAGGGGTAGTATTATGCAAAGAACCCGGGAACAGTGTTAAAAACAACTGAAAGAAACTAAACTGACCATGAGATTTCTTTCTCCTTGGTCTCCTTCTGGCTGGACTCAAGTTTTCATTATCTCCCATCATTTCATCATCCTCTCTATCAATCACTTCAGCACTAGCAGATCTTCTTGTATGCCGTACCCCACCAGATGCAGGTCGTTTATATCTTTTCTTTTCTGGCATATCAAGTGTTTTTGATGTCTCCATTCCATCATACACATCTCCTGAAAGGAAATAAGTGATCTTAGGTCTGCAATAATCAGATAGACTGTAACAGTTTCATACAACGTTTGGATGCTCAGCACTCTCGTGACAGAGTAATTGTATTGGTCGGTCTGCAAAGTTATGGCACTACTGACTAGTAGTACGGGTGTGACACTGGAGTTTCATATTCATAAAAGGGCGGAGGAATCATTGGTGCAGCCTTTCGAAGTACTGGATTAATCCTATTAGTCAGTCTATGAAGTTATGGCACACATCTGTCAGTAACCTTTATATCTGACGCCAGAGTGTCACATTCAAAAAAGGTAGGGAAGAGTATATAAAAACATCTCTTAGCGAAGTGCAAAACAGAGGTGTCATTGTTGCGACCTGCCAAAGCAGCATCAAAAGTGTTGTATGAAACCACTGCAGTCTCTCTTTTCGCTTGTCTTTGACATTCGCACTACTAGCAGCTTGTGGCATCGCTGCCCGCACATAATGCTCACAGTAACGCTCGCACACTTACTTGTTTTGTGTTCTTTCCAACAGATTTTAGAGGAAAAGGAATTACCAGGAAAAGAGAGACTGCGCGCAGTCTATATAAAACCTCTTTGTTTAACTTTAATCAATTCTTCACACTATAAGCACTTAGAAATTCAATCTTATTACCATTTTCCATTCTGGATCTCCTTTTGGGTCTTCTGGAGCGGTTTCGTCTTTCCCCAGTCGATTGGTGAATCACAGAACTCCCTTCTTGATCACCGGAGTTATTCGACGCACTGTGAGGAATGCCACCTTTGTCTCCGTCTACGACTTCTTGTAACGGAATCCTTTCTGGTACAGAACTTGGTGATTCTAAGCTCTCATTTGTGTGATCATCTAGATCTCTTGACGCTCTCTTTTTTCTTCGTCTTTGTCTCGAACTGGCGTCTCTTGCAACTTCAGCCATGTTTTGTTTTCCTTCACAGCAAACGTAGTCACGAATTTATCACTCATTCAGGGAGACAATACAACTGACAGTGACTGACAGACCACGGTTTGATCCAAATTATCACGATATTGCTGTCTTTTAACGAAATGTTATCCTCATTTTCGACTAAAGTTTAATCGACAGCTGAATGTAAGTTTGTTGTCACTGAATATGCCTGCGATCAAAGGAACCTGGGAAGGAGTTCACTGGTGAGCATACTCTTTTGAAGACTGTCTCTGACAAGTACACAGTCGAGGCTCAACTTCCGTAAAACGCATGACACTTTCTCAAGCAACCGCTTCAAACAGTACTAATTGCCACGTGGAGGAATGCAAAAAATTTTGTCTTTGTTGAATACTTTGAGGCTTCATTTATAGCCCAGAAACATCGCCCAGCAACCATGAAGACTGTATTAATGGTAGCAGAGAAGCCTTCACTAGCGCAGTCCATCGCAAAATTTCTCTCCAAGGGCCAGATGACCACCCGGAAGGGAATGAATGGAGCTTGTTCTGTACACGAGTACATGGGACAGTTCAACAAAGAACCGGCGAGATTTAAAATGACCTCTGTGTGCGGCCATGTAATGACCTTGGATTTCCATCACAAGTTCAACAACTGGGACGCTGTTAATCCTCAAGAGCTCTTCACGGCGACGACTTTGAAGAAAGAAGCTAATGAGAAACTGCAGATGCCAAAGTTTTTGCAGAATGAGGGCAAGGGGGTTGACTTCATTGTTCTCTGGCTTGATTGTGATAAAGAAGGAGAGAACATCTGTTTCGAGGTGCTAGATTGCGTCAGGCCTGTCATGAACAAGAGATCAGGAGGCAAGACTGTCTTCCGTGCCAAGTTTTCTGCAATCACTGAGACTGACATTTGTGGTGCTATGCATCGGTTGAGTGAGCCCAACAAGAATGAAGCAAGATCTGTTGATGCCAGGCAAGAACTGGACTTAAGGATTGGTTGTGCATTTACAAGATTTCAGACTAAATACTTCCAAGGTAAATATGGTGACCTGGATAGTGCGCTGATTTCTTACGGTCCCTGCCAGACGCCCACTCTTGGATTTTGTGTCGAACGCCATGACCAGATACAGTCATTTAAGCCTGAACCCTACTGGGTTCTCAAGCCCCAGGTACTCCACCCTAGTGGTCAAACAATGCACCTTGAGTGGGACAGGGGTAGATTGTTTGACAAAGAGGTGGCAGTCATGTTTCAAAGAACTGTCAAATCATCTCGGACAGCAACTGTGATTGGTGTTTCCAAAAAAGAGAAAGCCAAGCAAAGGCCCATGGCATTGAACACTATCGAAATGCTTCGTATGGCCTCCTCAGGGCTCAACATGGGTCCACAGCACTGCATGCAGATAGCAGAGAGGCTCTACACACAAGGGTACATAAGTTACCCCAGGACTGAAACGACTCATTATCCAGAGAATTTTGATCTCAAGGGGACTCTCAAACAACAACAAACAAACCCCAACTGGAGCTCCTCAGTCCGAGAACTTCTGGAAATGGGGATCAACAAGCCAAGGAAGGGGCATGATGCTGGTGACCATCCACCCATAACACCCATGAGGTCAGCTAGCGAAGCTGAGCTTGGAGGTGATGCATGGAGACTGTATGAGTTTATCACAAGATCTTTCATAGCAAGTATTAGCTATGACTGCAAATACTTGCAAACAACAGTGAAATTCACTGTTGATCAGGAGACTTTTTCTTTCACTGGTAAAACTGTCACCAGCCCAGGTTTCACCTCTGTCATGCACTGGCAGGCAATTTCCAGTGATGAACGCATGCCACATTGCCAACAGAATGATGCATATGAAATTGCTGAAGTGAAACTTGAGGAGCGACAAACATCACCGCCTGATTATCTCACAGAGAGTGAGCTGATTTCCTTGATGGAAAAGCATGGAATTGGTACAGATGCTAGCATTTCAGTTCACATCAATAATATTTGTGAGCGGAACTATGTGCAAGTGATGAGTGGTCGGAGGCTTCAGCCAACACCACTTGGAATTGTACTCGTTCATGGTTACCAGAAGATCGATCCTCAACTTGTTCTTCCTACCATGCGATCTGCTGTTGAACAGCAGCTGAACCTAATTGCTCTTGGCAAAGCTGAATTTGACTCAGTTTTGCAGCATGCTCTTGGTATCTTCACCAGGAAGTTTGTTTATTTTGTACAAACTGTTGCTAGCATGGATGAGCTCTTTGAGGTGTCGTTTACGCCGCTCAAAGACACTGGAAAACCTTTGTCAAGGTGTGGGAAATGTAATCGGTATATGAAGTACATCAATGCTAAGCCAACTCGGCTGCATTGTGCTCAGTGCGATGAGACGTACAGCCTTCCACAGAATGGTAGCATCAAACTTTACAAAGAACTGAAGTGTCCCTTAGATGAGTTTGAGTTGGTGTTGTGGTCCACTGGTGGAAAGGGAAAGAGTACTCCAGTCTGTCCATACTGCTACAACCACCCACCCTTTACTGAAATGAGGAAAGGCATGGGTTGCAATCAGTGCACTCATCCAACCTGTTCCCATTCTGAGACAAGTCTCGGCATTGCAGATTGCACTGAGTGTGATGATGGCAGCCTTGTTCTTGACCCAACATCAGCGCCAAAGTGGAGACTTGCATGCAACAAGTGCAATCTTGTAGTGCATGTTTTCGAGGATGCATTCCGAGTGAGTGCCACCGATCAAGAGTGTGAATGTGGGACAACTCTTCTAAATGTTGATTTCAAACCGTGCCAAGTCACCATTGCCTGATAATAAAACTCAGCATCTAGGATGCCTTTTCTGTGATCCACTTCTGGCACCACTGGTCAAAATGTCTCACGCGGCATCAAGGCATCCAATGTACAGAGGTGGGCGAGGCAGAGGGGGAAGACGGGGTAGAGGCGGCAGAAGAGGAAAAGGGAGAGGAAGACCAAAGGACAAGATGTCCCAGCTCGCTTCTTACTTTGTGTAAAGTGTTAAATGCTACTTAGGGGTATCTTTGTGGTGTATTTATGTTTGTATATTATGTGAGCTTAGGGCAGAGATACCAGGTACTCCATGGTCAAGATATAGTTTACAATGTTCAGGGTAAGTTAGCAAATCTGTTGCTGTCAATGACCAAGAAGCATTACAAAATTAATGGTGATTAATAGTATAACTCAATGGTGGGTTGGATCATGTGGTTCATGTTTCAAATTTTTAACAAAAATGCAAATTATTGAAGAAACCTCCCTGTAATAGAATTATCATGTAACACAATTATCAAGACATATAACACAATGGTTTAGTCTCTCGATCTTGCTTGGAAATTCAGAGGCCATGGTTGGATGCTTAGGTTATTATATATATATTTACTGTAGTTCCAGTGTGGAAATTTGAATCAAAGAATCAACACCAAACCCTTTTTATCTGTGATGTAGATCCAAAGAAGATAGTTTGAATTGAAAACTGAGAAGCATAAAATTATGTACTGGTAGTTTGAATTATAATTTATTGTTCAAAAGAGCAGGGAGAGGGGCTAAACCATTGCCGGATTTCATACGTCGGGGGGCCTGGGTACAATCGGTGTATTATGGGATTAACAACACAAGACCCATATATTCAGAAAGAGCACACCGAGCTTTTCAAAATCTTTAAGTTTCGTGTTAATTAGGCCAATATTGAACAAGATACAGCCATTCAAAAACGTAAAAATTTAGTAACAAATGTATGGATTGCCGGACACTTGTCCGGAAAACGTATGGATTTCCGGACAAGTGTCCGGCAATCCATACATTTGTTACTAAATTTTTACGTTTTTGAATGGCTGTATCTTGTTCAATATTGGCGCAATTTACACGAAACTTAAGGATTTTGTAAAGCTCGGTGTGCTCTTCCTGAATATATGGGTCTTGTGTTGTTAATCCCATAATACACCAATTGTACCCAGGCCCCCACGGTATGAAATCCGGCAATTGTGCTAACAATAGGGGTTCTTTCCTGGTGAAATTGTGACATGATAGTTAAAGAGCATAATAGTATCAAAATATGAAATATTCATTATTATAAATTACAATTAGCATTATATTGTTGGTTCAAAAAAGTATGAGTAAATTATGTTTACTTGTTCATGTAAGAATATAATTTGATTGAGCGAGCTTGCAAACTTTGTGAACAAACGCAATGTTATAGGCAAAATTTTTGTGTAGGCTTTCAAATGTAAACAAAGAAGATATCCATGAAACTTACTGATATGTAATGGTGTTAAAAAAGTAGTACCTTCAATGCAAAGTCACTTTTTAAATACCTTTACATTTAAGTGTACACAGCATATTCCAGGTTAGTCAGGAAAATCGGCATATGTGTAGCTTGGTAAGATAACTCAATAGTTTTTCAATATTATTAACTTTATAGTTGGAAAGCCCAGTAAATATATATACTCAGTTCCTAAATAGGTCTTTCATTGTAATTTCCTAAGGCGTAGTATAAAATATTGTACTTTATGTACACAGACATACTTCCTGTTCTCTTTTAAAAATTCCAAAAAGCAATCAAAAAATGGACTAAATTGCCCTTAGCTAAAGAAAAAAATTGTTTGTAGTTTTTGTTTTATAATTTTTGTTTGAGTGTTACTGTGTATTTGAAGATTTTATCACAAAATATGTAAAGTAAATTAAACTTAAGTGAATTTTCTATACTATTAAACTTATTTAAAATTTATTTAAGTTATTGGGTTTTGCTATTTCTACCAGTCAAGATTAATTTGTAGTTATAGTACATATTAAATGTGAATAGTACATTTCAATCATAGATGTTATAGTAACTCAAGTTTGAGGACATTGGTAGGTTTTTGTCATAAGGAAAGATTATATAGTAATTATCATACATGATAGTTTCGACTTTATAAGAATTAATAAGTTCAGATTGTTGTTGTGCTCATTGTGTTCTCACAAGCTTGGGCATAGTAACACAGAATGTGTAATTCCAGAGGAATCTCCATAACTCCCCCACAAAAGGGATTTGTTTTTCTAAAGACCACCCACCCCCCCCCCCCTCCCCCCCCCCCCCCCCCCGCCAAGTCTCGTATGGGGCCCATACGCCTATGGCTACACATGTGCACTAATCTGAGGGTCTGGGTTAGGTTCACCTGATGCCGAGAATTGGTAACAAATTTAACTTTCGAGGACAGTTAGTGACAACTGGAAATGGGCTGCAATTTTAACTAGCTGAGAATCACCAAAATTTAGCGTTTACTGAATTCCAACACCCACAATTTCCAGACCCTCTAACCTGTCAAAAATGCAAAGATTCCATGTGGCAATTCCAGAAATACCATACTCCCCCCACAGAAGGGATTGAATTTCCTGGGGGTGGGGGGTTCTGTAAGGCCAAAAAATTTTAAACAAATGTATGAGCTTAATTGGAATTTCCAGAGTGTTGTGGTGGCGTGGGGGGGGGGGGTCTTAGAAAAACCAATCCCTTTTGTGTGGGGAGTTATGGAGATTCTCTGGAATTACACATTCTGTTACTATGCCCAGCTTAGTGAGCACACAATGAGCACAACAACAATCTGAACTTTTTAATTCTTATAAAGTCGAACTATCAATGTATAATAATTACTATATAATCTTTCCTTATGACAAAAACCCTACCAATGTCCTCAAACTTGAGTTACTATAACATCTATGATTGAAATGTACTATTCACATTTAATATGTACTATAAACTACAAATTAATCTTGACTGGTAGAAATAGCAAAACCCAATAACTTAAATAAATTTTAAATAAGTTTAATAGTATAGAAAATTTCACTTAAGTTTAATTTACTTTACATATTTTGTGATAAAATCTTCAAATACACAGTAACACTCAACAAAAATTATAAAAACAAAAACTACAAACAATTTTTTTCTTTAGCTAAGGGACAATTTAGTCCATTTTTTGATTGCTTTTTGGAATTTTTTAAAAGAGAACAGGAAGTATGTCTGTGTACATAAAGTACAATATTTTATACTACAGCCTTAGGAAATTACAATGAAAGACCTATTTAGGAACTGAGTATATATATTTACTGGGCTTTCCAACTATAAAGTTAATAATATTGAAAAATATTGGAGTTATCTTATCCAAGCTACACATATGCCGATTTTCCTGACTAACCTGGAATATGCTGTGTACACTTAAATGTAAAGGTATTTAAAAAGTGACTTTGCATTGAAGGTACTACTTTTTTAACACCATTACATATCAGTAAGTTTCATGGATATCTTCTTTGTTTACATTTGAAAGCTTACACAAAAATTTTGCCTATAACATTGCGTTTGTTCACAAAGTTTGCAAGCTCGCTCAATCAAATTATATTCTTACATGAACAAGTAAACATAATTTACTCATACTTTTTTGAACCAACAATATAATGCTAATTGTAATTTATAATATTGAATATTTCATATTTTGATACTATTATGCTCTTTAACTATCATGTCACAATTTCACCAGGAAAGAACCCCTATTGTTAGCACAATTGCCGGATTTCATACCGTGGGGGCCTGGGTACAATTGGTGTATTATGGGATTAACAACACAAGACCCATATATTCAGGAAGAGCACACCGAGCTTTACAAAATCCTTAAGTTTCGTGTAAATTGCGCCAATATTGAACAAGATACAGCCATTCAAAAACGTAAAAATTTAGTAACAAATGTATGGATTGCCGGACACTTGTCCGGAAATCCATACGTTTTCCGGACAAGTGTCCGGCAATCCATACATTTGTTACTAAATTTTTACGTTTTTGAATGGCTGTATCTTGTTCAATATTGGCCTAATTAACACGAAACTTAAAGATTTTGAAAAGCTCGGTGTGCTCTTTCTGAATATATGGGTCTTGTGTTGTTAATCCCATAATACACCGATTGTACCCAGGCCCCCCGACGTATGAAATCCGGCAATGGTTTAGCCCCTCTCCCTGCTCTTTTGAACAATAAATTATAATTCAAACTACCAGTACATAATTTTATGCTTCTCAGTTTTCAATTCAAACTATCTTCTTTGGATCTACATCACAGATAAAAAGGGTTTGGTGTTGATTCTTTGATTCAAATTTCCACACTGGAACTACAGTAAATATATATATAATAACCTAAGCATCCAACCATGGCCTCTGAATTTCCAAGCAAGATCGAGAGACTAAACCATTGTGTTATATGTCTTGATAATTGTGTTACATGATAATTCTATTACAGGGAGGTTTCTTCAATAATTTGCATTTTTTGTTAAAAATTTGAAACATGAACCACATGATCCAACCCACCATTGAGTTATACTATTAATCACCATTAATTTTGTAATGCTTCTTGGTCATTGACAGCAACAGATTTGCTAACTTACCCTGAACATTGTAAACTATATCTTGACCATGGAGTACCTGGTATCTCTGCCCTAAGCTCACATAATATACAAACATAAATACACCACAAAGATACCCCTAAGTAGCATTTAACACTTTACACAAAGTAAGAAGCGAGCTGGGACATCTTGTCCTTTGGTCTTCCTCTCCCTTTTCCTCTTCTGCCGCCTCTACCCCGTCTTCCCCCTCTGCCTCGCCCACCTCTGTACATTGGATGCCTTGATGCCGCGTGAGACATTTTGACCAGTGGTGCCAGAAGTGGATCACAGAAAAGGCATCCTAGATGCTGAGTTTTATTATCAGGCAATGGTGACTTGGCACGGTTTGAAATCAACATTTAGAAGAGTTGTCCCACATTCACACTCTTGATCGGTGGCACTCACTCGGAATGCATCCTCGAAAACATGCACTACAAGATTGCACTTGTTGCATGCAAGTCTCCACTTTGGCGCTGATGTTGGGTCAAGAACAAGGCTGCCATCATCACACTCAGTGCAATCTGCAATGCCGAGACTTGTCTCAGAATGGGAACAGGTTGGATGAGTGCACTGATTGCAACCCATGCCTTTCCTCATTTCAGTAAAGGGTGGGTGGTTGTAGCAGTATGGACAGACTGGAGTACTCTTTCCCTTTCCACCAGTGGACCACAACACCAACTCAAACTCATCTAAGGGACACTTCAGTTCTTTGTAAAGTTTGATGCTACCATTCTGTGGAAGGCTGTACGTCTCATCGCACTGAGCACAATGCAGCCGAGTTGGCTTAGCATTGATGTACTTCATATACCGATTACATTTCCCACACCTTGACAAAGGTTTTCCAGTGTCTTTGAGCGGCGTAAACGACACCTCAAAGAGCTCATCCATGCTAGCAACAGTTTGTACAAAATAAACAAACTTCCTGGTGAAGATACCAAGAGCATGCTGCAAAACTGAGTCAAATTCAGCTTTGCCAAGAGCAATTAGGTTCAGCTGCTGTTCAACAGCAGATCGCATGGTAGGAAGAACAAGTTGAGGATCGATCTTCTGGTAACCATGAACGAGTACAATTCCAAGTGGTGTTGGCTGAAGCCTCCGACCACTCATCACTTGCACATAGTTCCGCTCACAAATATTATTGATGTGAACTGAAATGCTAGCATCTGTACCAATTCCATGCTTTTCCATCAAGGAAATCAGCTCACTCTCTGTGAGATAATCAGGCGGTGATGTTTGTCGCTCCTCAAGTTTCACTTCAGCAATTTCATATGCATCATTCTGTTGGCAATGTGGCATGCGTTCATCACTGGAAATTGCCTGCCAGTGCATGACAGAGGTGAAACCTGGGCTGGTGACAGTTTTACCAGTGAAAGAAAAAGTCTCCTGATCAACAGTGAATTTCACTGTTGTTTGCAAGTATTTGCAGTCATAGCTAATACTTGCTATGAAAGATCTTGTGATAAACTCATACAGTCTCCATGCATCACCTCCAAGCTCAGCTTCGCTAGCTGACCTCATGGGTGTTATGGGTGGATGGTCACCAGCATCATGCCCCTTCCTTGGCTTGTTGATCCCCATTTCCAGAAGTTCTCGGACTGAGGAGCTCCAGTTGGGGTTTGTTTGTTGTTGTTTGAGAGTCCCCTTGAGATCAAAATTCTCTGGATAATGAGTCGTTTCAGTCCTGGGGTAACTTATGTACCCTTGTGTGTAGAGCCTCTCTGCTATCTGCATGCAGTGCTGTGGACCCATGTTGAGCCCTGAGGAGGCCATACGAAGCATTTCGATAGTGTTCAATGCCATGGGCCTTTGCTTGGCTTTCTCTTTTTTGGAAACACCAATCACAGTTGCTGTCCGAGATGATTTGACAGTTCTTTGAAACATGACTGCCACCTCTTTGTCAAACAATCTACCCCTGTCCCACTCAAGGTGCATTGTTTGACCACTAGGGTGGAGTACCTGGGGCTTGAGAACCCAGTAGGGTTCAGGCTTAAATGACTGTATCTGGTCATGGCGTTCGACACAAAATCCAAGAGTGGGCGTCTGGCAGGGACCGTAAGAAATCAGCGCACTATCCAGGTCACCATATTTACCTTGGAAGTATTTAGTCTGAAATCTTGTAAATGCACAACCAATCCTTAAGTCCAGTTCTTGCCTGGCATCAACAGATCTTGCTTCATTCTTGTTGGGCTCACTCAACCGATGCATAGCACCACAAATGTCAGTCTCAGTGATTGCAGAAAACTTGGCACGGAAGACAGTCTTGCCTCCTGATCTCTTGTTCATGACAGGCCTGACGCAATCTAGCACCTCGAAACAGATGTTCTCTCCTTCTTTATCACAATCAAGCCAGAGAACAATGAAGTCAACCCCCTTGCCCTCATTCTGCAAAAACTTTGGCATCTGCAGTTTCTCATTAGCTTCTTTCTTCAAAGTCGTCGCCGTGAAGAGCTCTTGAGGATTAACAGCGTCCCAGTTGTTGAACTTGTGATGGAAATCCAAGGTCATTACATGGCCGCACACAGAGGTCATTTTAAATCTCGCCGGTTCTTTGTTGAACTGTCCCATGTACTCGTGTACAGAACAAGCTCCATTCATTCCCTTCCGGGTGGTCATCTGGCCCTTGGAGAGAAATTTTGCGATGGACTGCGCTAGTGAAGGCTTCTCTGCTACCATTAATACAGTCTTCATGGTTGCTGGGCGATGTTTCTGGGCTATAAATGAAGCCTCAAAGTATTCAACAAAGACAAAATTTTTTGCATTCCTCCACGTGGCAATTAGTACTGTTTGAAGCGGTTGCTTGAGAAAGTGTCATGCGTTTTACGGAAGTTGAGCCTCGACTGTGTACTTGTCAGAGACAGTCTTCAAAAGAGTATGCTCACCAGTGAACTCCTTCCCAGGTTCCTTTGATCGCAGGCATATTCAGTGACAACAAACTTACATTCAGCTGTCGATTAAACTTTAGTCGAAAATGAGGATAACATTTCGTTAAAAGACAGCAATATCGTGATAATTTGGATCAAACCGTGGTCTGTCAGTCACTGTCAGTTGTATTGTCTCCCTGAATGAGTGATAAATTCGTGACTACGTTTGCTGTGAAGGAAAACAAAACATGGCTGAAGTTGCAAGAGACGCCAGTTCGAGACAAAGACGAAGAAAAAAGAGAGCGTCAAGAGATCTAGATGATCACACAAATGAGAGCTTAGAATCACCAAGTTCTGTACCAGAAAGGATTCCGTTACAAGAAGTCGTAGACGGAGACAAAGGTGGCATTCCTCACAGTGCGTCGAATAACTCCGGTGATCAAGAAGGGAGTTCTGTGATTCACCAATCGACTGGGGAAAGACGAAACCGCTCCAGAAGACCCAAAAGGAGATCCAGAATGGAAAATGGTAATAAGATTGAATTTCTAAGTGCTTATAGTGTGAAGAATTGATTAAAGTTAAACAAAGAGGTTTTATATAGACTGCGCGCAGTCTCTCTTTTCCTGGTAATTCCTTTTCCTCTAAAATCTGTTGGAAAGAACACAAAACAAGTAAGTGTGCGAGCGTTACTGTGAGCATTATGTGCGGGCAGCGATGCCACAAGCTGCTAGTAGTGCGAATGTCAAAGACAAGCGAAAAGAGAGACTGCAGTGGTTTCATACAACACTTTTGATGCTGCTTTGGCAGGTCGCAACAATGACACCTCTGTTTTGCACTTCGCTAAGAGATGTTTTTATATACTCTTCCCTACCTTTTTTGAATGTGACACTCTGGCGTCAGATATAAAGGTTACTGACAGATGTGTGCCATAACTTCATAGACTGACTAATAGGATTAATCCAGTACTTCGAAAGGCTGCACCAATGATTCCTCCGCCCTTTTATGAATATGAAACTCCAGTGTCACACCCGTACTACTAGTCAGTAGTGCCATAACTTTGCAGACCGACCAATACAATTACTCTGTCACGAGAGTGCTGAGCATCCAAACGTTGTATGAAACTGTTACAGTCTATCTGATTATTGCAGACCTAAGATCACTTATTTCCTTTCAGGAGATGTGTATGATGGAATGGAGACATCAAAAACACTTGATATGCCAGAAAAGAAAAGATATAAACGACCTGCATCTGGTGGGGTACGGCATACAAGAAGATCTGCTAGTGCTGAAGTGATTGATAGAGAGGATGATGAAATGATGGGAGATAATGAAAACTTGAGTCCAGCCAGAAGGAGACCAAGGAGAAAGAAATCTCATGGTCAGTTTAGTTTCTTTCAGTTGTTTTTAACACTGTTCCCGGGTTCTTTGCATAATACTACCCCTTTGTTTGTCGTTGCATAAATTATCATTTGCAGTTATTGTAATTTTGCATAAATTAAAAGTTCACAGTTAGGTCATCAGTATGGAATTTTCGGCGGTAAATCGCAGACGTTTTTTTTATGCAAAATGCCACTCAGGCCAGGAGCGAAGAAGGACGGCTGTTTTTGCAGGCGTCACCTAATCAAACTGTTGGTGACTTTTACTTTAAACAGAAACAATAATGCTATATTGTTTAGAAACAATAATATTCTAATCTTACTGTATATTGTTTTAGGCTCAAGAGATATCATCAATGGAGAAGAATACATTAACGATTATGATGGGTATGATGGCCCAGGAGACCCAAAGAGGTTGAGACCAAAAAAACATAAAGCAAAGAAAGCTCAAAGGTATTGTTTTGTCACCTGGTAGTCATTAGCATTTGTGAAGATATCATCATTAGTCCATTTAAGCCTGCCAGCATTTAACTTCTCATTAACTTGTAACATTAATCATAAGCCTGGTTCACGCTTTTACAATAAGCATAAGCACAAGGTCTAGGATTTTCTCACTGTCTAGCAAAATAAGTATGTGCATTACCAAGAACAAAGGTAGAAAGAGAAAATGGCAATTGCTTGAATAGACTATTTTACAGTTCTCCGCTCGGTGACCTGGTTTTTGAATGTCAGCGAGAATACAGACCTCACAGCTTTTGTTATGTGAATTCACTTAGTTACATGTAGGATGAGAACAACTTCATTATTTTATACAACAAAGGCAAACAAGGTCAGCTCCAGCCTCGCTGCCATTCAGAGGCCAGGTCACTGAGCAGACAACAGTAAAATGGTCTATGCTTATACTTGTGCTACAACTGTAGCTTATTTCATGTCAGTTCCAACTTCTAAAATAAGCATAACACCGTCTTGTGAAATAAGCATAAGCGCAAGCAGAAGAAAATGGAAAATGTTCAGTACAATTGTTTCTTGTGCTTTTGCTTGTGTTTATTTCACTTTGGTATACATTACTAGTTTTCTTGAATGTGCTTATGTTTGTGCTTTTACTTGTGCTTATTTCACAGGTGTCAACCAGGTTTTAGTTTCAACTGAGGAGATTTATGATTTCAAATTTATTCAGAAATGTTCTGCTGCATGTTCTGTTATTATAACGCTTGGTATTTCAAGTTTGAAATATTATCGAAAGTCTAGAATTGATTGCAATAAAATTCATAACTTTATATCTTTGTAGAAAATTACATGTATTACATGCATTTATGTTTAATATATGAATATGTTTTAAATTGTCACTTCTAGTAAAATTTTTATTAGTAACTTGTTATAAACATTTCCAGACAGCAAAATGGAACTTCAGCAGAGGAGGATAACTATAACGCAGATATTGATGGAGAAGGTAACTATAAAAATTGTAAGCTGATGACTGAAAATCTTAATGTTAATTAAAGACGTTCGCGCCCATTGCTACTGCGCATCTCTAGTGCGCACGCTATTCATTGGTCACTTGCGTGCCACGTCATTTTCAAGCGCGCGCACGGAGTCGAAAACTCAACAAAATATAGAGCTGATGACCTTTGCGTTAACTTTGTGTGCGAATATTTTTGTTGGATGCTCGGTGACCCCCAATTTTTTTTCGGCAGATCACTTCCTTTTCTGATTCTTTCCATTATACTAAAAAACAAAAAGAATCTGTACGTGGGAAGTTTTAATTATTTCTAATATACTATTCAAATAGGGTCGAATTGGTACATGGATACAGGTGAGGATAATTTAGAAATTGTATTTTTTAGGGCTAATTCTAGCTGATTTAATGACATACGTAGCAAAGATCTATCAAATAGGCCTATATGTGCTGTGTTAAACACCCATAACTTAGATATGATTCTTCAAATTAACTATATGCCGATAGTAATGAATCTGGCTTAAATCGCCTCGAATGACTGGAAATCCTAGAAATGCTATGGTCTGTGATACGCCTTATCTTTAAAACGAGTTCGGTGACCCCCGATTTTTTTTACGTTTTTAATCTAAATTTATCATTTTCTACCTGCAGACAAAGTTTTAAAAAAATCTGTGCGTGGGAAGTTTTTGGGCGCGAACGTCCTTAAATCTTGAATTAATCACTAAGCTATATATCTCTAGAATGTTTGTACTAGAAACAAAGGTTACAGCAGTACAGCACCATAGTGTAAATGGTACTACCTGAGATATGGGGTGAATTTACTGTCATCTCAGAGTGTAAACGTTAGATAGGTGGGTTTAGAATCAATCCAGTATTGAAATCTTCCATGATCTTTTCAATTCATCATCTTACTCACTTTATTATAAATTTTCCCCCAATTCCTCCCAAGAGTATGTACAATATACCTGTAGATTTATTTCATGACTTTTTTCTTGTCAGCTTCCACAGTGGACTATTATAAAGTGGACAAAGAGGACATTGTTGTAGCTGACACACCAGAGACAGCACCTCCTGCTCTCCCTCCTACTGCACAGACTCTGCCAAGTCAGCCATTAGATGTTGTTTTCATTGAAAGAAGAGGTAAACTGCAAGTTGTAATAGTATAGTTTCCCTTCTCTAATTACAAATAGCAATATTTGTCGCACTTGCCAAAACAATGTTCATTATCTCTCATGCTAATGATAATAATTTTACCTCTATCTGCATGACACATTGATTGAGCTCATCATTTGGGGAGAATATGTCAAAAAATGCCATTTCAAGTTGGGGAGATTCTGGGAAGGGGCTGGATATTAAATTATACGAGGTGCCTTAGATCCACTGAAAATAGGTATCATTGTTGCCACACATTTGATGAGTCAATTTGCTTTAAATATTCCAGATGGTCAGGGCTTTACACGTGAAAGGAAAACAAGGCTTCTGCAGCTAGAAGAGGAGAGAAAAGAACCTCAGTTGATTCCCAGCAGCAGGCCAATGACAACTGCTGAGTTTGCTGTGGTATGCAAGTTTTTATGGAAAATCTGTTACACAACCAAGTAGCTTACTAAAAGAAAAATATAATTGCTGTTCAGTTAGTCTGAAAGAAGAGGGACCACTAGCTTGTGCAAGTTTTCAAACCCAATTCCATTTGATAACCTTGTTGCAATGGTTTTCTTTTGTCTTTCCTTTACTGAAGTGAAAAAGCCATTGCAGCCATCAGATTGAGAGAGATCCACTACATGGCTTAGATGTGACTGAGAAATATTGTAGAAAAGAGCAAGCCTCTCTAAAAACCCCCTTGTGTTACTGTTTTCTTGTAAATGTAATATTGGATTTTTCTCTCTTCAACAGTCTGTGCATCGAGCTTTTAGATCATTTTCTCTCTTTTGTCATGGACTTCTTGCAGGTGATACACTGACTTAAATGCATAACTGATCAAGATTTGTTTCATTAGTAGGAATTAATAGACCCTTTTCATGAATGGCTGCCAGTTATAAATTATTTTGTAAGTATTACTGTAAAATGAACCTTGCTAACCTCATTTTTAAGTTGATAAAATTTTCATAAGAATTTTTACTCTCAAATGAGGCTAGTGAGGTTATTTTGAATGCACACAATTAAAGAATTTTTAATTGGCTGCCACTTTGAAAAGGTTCTGTAAGTATCAAAAGATAACCAACAGCGATTGCAGACCATTGAGCTTGTCTACCTCAAAATGAGCTTTTTTGGGCAGTTTGTCGTTAAAAAATGGCATTTTTCAGACTTGCTCATTGTGCATACAGAACATTCTTATATCAGCGATTCACATCTATGATGTGTTAAAAATCTTGCTACTTCGTTTGGTCAAAACCAGCATAACTGTAACTATATGATAAGATTGAAATACTATGCATGCAATTCCTCTTCCTTGATGCATAACTGTTTAGATATTTTTACAAGAATCCTTTCATACTGATGAAATCTAGTGAAAAGCTGAGGACTTTGTTAAAGACCAAAAATGTTCCAAGATGTGAAGACTTCATTGACATACTGTAAAAGAATCATATTGGCAATAGTCATAGACATTACATGTACATGTAAATATATAAATTAAAGTTCATAATTATATTTCAACTGCAGAGAATGATATGAAGATTTGATTGATCGCTGCAGTTATGCACACAACTTAAGCTGTTGTGAAACTTACATGTATTATATCTTCATATCATTCTCTGCAGTTCAAATATATGAACTTTCATATATTCATATGCATTCTTCACCTTCTATGGGTATATTACCAACTTTCAAAGTGACCAGCTCCCAGTTGACTCGATAACTCAGCTGGTACAACAGTGCACCGGTATCGCAGAGGTCGTGGGTTCGAATACCATTCAGACCTGAATTTTTTCAGGCTTTAATTTCACAACTGCGATGATCAATCGTACCTTCAAGTTAGAGACATTAAACCAGTGTTGTTTGTCTGTACACTGCAGGTCTTGCACTCTGTCAAGTCATCTTTGTTTACTCACTAAGCAATAACAGTGAGGGAGATGTTGTGTTCTTAGACAATTACTACAAGCTGGCACAACCTCTACAGTCTCTTTACTACATGTTGTTTGCCATTTGTACAGTGTCTGTATTTGACAGGTGCGTAAGATTTTGTTATCATAATTATGTGATGGGCCTAAATCTTACTAGTGATTCTAAAGAATGCGCTAGCAACTACTTTGCTTCATAGGGTCGAGCTGTTTGAAAGCAGGTTAACGCTAATCCAGGATTAAAAGTTAACAAAAGTATTAATTTTATAGTTTAAAGATTTTTTCACTTCTTATGATTTGTGTAGTTTGAGATTATTCAAACTCAAAACAGAAGGACTGACGATATTAGCAGAAAATCTCACCAATAAGTTGCAAAACTGATTCAAATTCTAGCTAATCCTAGGTTAGTGTAATCGATTTTAAACAATGTGACCCTGATCTTTAATTAGAAGAAAGACTATTGCAGTTATATAAGCAACATAAGTGGTTATGAAAACGCTTAAAAAAATAATTTGATTGAACAATCAATCAATCTATCAATCACTCACTTGCTTACTGACTTGATCACTCACTCGATCGATCGATCACTCACTCACTCACTCAATCACTCAATCACTCACTCACTCAATCAATCAATCAATCAGTCAATCAATCAATCAGTCAATCAATCAATCTATCACTCACTTGCTCACAGACTTACTCACTCGATAGATCGATCACTCACTCACTCACTCACTCAATCAATCAATCAATCAATCAATCAATCAATCAATCAATCAATCAATAAATCAATCTTCACTCCACAGTTCAAGTATTTGAAAATTCATATAATTATTCTTTTTCATATAATAATCTTTGGTTGTTTGTTAATTGCAGATATGACATGGCAAATCCACGCTCTGGGTTTTTCCATGGCCTGCTCACAAGACCGTCTAGGATTCTCTCGATCAGTGGTACGAAAGAGAGCTGACGGAAATAATTAGCAATCAATCTTTTCCACTTCTTACGATAGTTTAGAGTATTCAGTCTTCTTAGTTCCGTGGCAATCTTTTGCAAAGATTCTTGACTCCTAACATAATTGGCTTGTATGGTTTTTTTTTTCTTTTTCAGCATATCTCTTTGCTCTGGTTTTCTCGATTAGTGTGGCGAATATCGACGACAGAATTAGTCTTTATAAAGTGCATGACAACTTATGGTAAGTTTGTAAGCTCTTATTCTAGAAAACCAATTGTAATGTATATGTGGATGTGCGAGAATCAACAGTTAATTTCATAGTTTATGAAGTTGTGTTTGTTTATTTATTGCTATTAGTTGTAGAATCTATATTTGTAATTGTATTTTTTTTTAGGGCCACAGAGTCATCAGTGTCTCAGGACTACTGTTAAGTGTTTTACCCTCTTTAAATAAAGCCTATTCTTCTTCTATCTGTTGAGTTTGTCTGTCTGTTTGTTTGATTGTTTTCAGGGGAGACGCCGAAACGTCTTCTTTGTTGGAGACCTGGAGGATCATCAATCTTATGCGTGTATTAGGAGCCGTGTTGGGCTGGGTGTTGGTGTCTGTTCAGCCGACAAAGGACTACACGGCGCGTAAGTAGAGTTTTACTTGAATAGACCTTTTCACAGTTTCTGACGCCGCGAGCACAGCAAAACATAGTAACAGTAACTGGATGGGACCGGGGAGTGGAAAATGTAATGTCTAACAACTTATGGAAAAAAATTTGAGTTCTTAAAGGGAACCTCCACTCTGACAAAAAGTTCACTTCAAATCACACGAAATAATTTGAAGAATCAACTTTGTTTGAAGTTTTAACTAACAAAGCGCGTTTACCTTAAATACATGAATTATAGAATCGCTTATTTTTGTTTTCAAAAGTTCCCGGGCGCCGCCATCTTGAATAATTGTGGCGTGAAATGGTTGCCCTTTTGTTATCAGACAAAAGCTCTTTGTGTGTGAACAACAGAGCAACCAAGACATGTCACAATTATTCAAGATGGCGGCGCCCTGGAAATTTGAAAATAAAAATACGCGATTCTGAAATTCGTTTTTTCTCCACTATACACACTCTTTGGAAAAAAATTAAGACTAACGTTATTGCAAATACTATATCCTGCGGTTTAAAGTGATTCTTTGGTAGGAGTGGAGGTTCCTTTTAAGATACCAGACGTACACACAGACACTTAGCTATGGTAACAGTGCGTCCAATATACTTGATAAGCACCAGCTAGTTTTCAGTTGCGCCAAGGAAACAAAATAACAAAGTAAAAATGTACATTTGGGAAGAACTGGGTAAAAGAATGTACTGATCACAATTTCTAGGGAAATAGCCTCACCAGAAAAACCACAATTATAGTTTTTATTTTCCCATACATTTGTCTGTAAAACCACGGCGCAATTCACAAAACAATTTAGAGACATTTGTATGAAAATGTAAAATTGCAATTCCTCGTCTCACAGCAAATCAAAGTCAGATCTTCAAATGAGTTCCTTGTAGCTCATGAAATACTCTGAAAATCAGTCACCCTCAACTCATTGGGCACCGAACTTAATCTTTTCCCATACATATACTGCAATTTTTGCAGTCTTTTTTTGCCCCCCTCCCCCCCCCTCCCCTTCAAGCAAGATTGCGTCGGAAACCGTGAAAAGGTCTATTTTTAAAATTCAACCTCTCGGAAGGTTCATGAAGCATTGCAGCGCTCCTGGAGCGGCCCAAACAACAGCGTCAAAGAGTGGAGATCCTCGTTGCTAGTTTTCTGACTTTAAGTTTGTCTTTCAACAGAAAACTTGTACGAGGGCGAGTTGTTACCCGGCGAACAGAGAGTAGCACAACAGCGACCCGCTAACAGTGAGCCTCAGCTGGTGGTATAATCAGGCCTACACATTGATGGAGACTGGGTCGAGTCAGGCCGGTCTGTCAGCAAGCGCCTTGAGTTATTCGTGGAGAAAACCTTTGAAATAGGCGTTTTAAAAGTTCAACTCTTAGAGCTCGAAGCGTTACTTCTAGTTTGTACTTCTAAAGAGAACTATATGCTGTACGTGTTCTTGTTTTAAAAGACGAACGTTTTTCGTCAGGCATATGAAGAGTTTAATCACGGCAGAAGCCGCTTATCATTATCCGTGTTCATGAAAGGTGTCCTACCAAGTCAGAGTGGACAAAGCGTATCGCTGTACATAATTAAGAATTAATAACAAAACTTGTATCACATGATGAAGTAATAAATTTACTTTTATTTTGTGATTGTGGCTGCTCGGCTTATACAGCAAACTGTAACCATGGTAACCGAGGATGCTGTTCGGAGTCTAGATGTTTTCGTGGCCTAAGTTCTCGGAGGAGATGTGAGTGCCAGAGGCGTGGTTACGCAAGATAATTCATAGTATAGCGTAGGGTAACAGTTTGTATGGATTTTAGATAAGCTCCGTTTTACCCTAATAACTAGATTCAGCGTTGGTAAACAGTTTTTAAAGGGCTCAGTCACGTTTGAAAAGCTTAGCACAACTTTTCAAATTCGTTGTTTGCAATCCGCGTCAATCTTCTCCATCCTTAACCATCCTTGTTCCTTTATGGTTTATTATCGTCTCTTTGATGTTTTTCTATCTTTACAAAGTGTTATTTTTAGGTTTCCTTCAATTTAACGGTTATTTTTTTCGATGTTCAAAATAACTCAAGATGCCGTGACTGAGCCCCTTTAAATAACCTCATAAGCACATCACCTTGAAGTTCTAGTGTGGGCATGAATTCTGGGGAAAAGATCTTTGCCGAAGATTACTGTCAGAATCATTTTCAGTTGAAGAAGCATTAGTTTTTCCTCTTACCACCGTTTTCGTTGATACGCGACTTTGGATAACAAAACACCCGCGGAAACGTTTCCAAAATTTCCGTCAGTCTCGGTGCGTGTTATCGACAGATCGGATCGAAATCCACCAATCACAGCCACTAGTGTGGCCTTTAGACCTTCTTTACGTCATGCTAGCGGGTTGTAATTGGTGGATTTCGATCTCATCTGTCGATAACATGTCTGATTGACGGAAATTTTGGAAACGTTTCCGCGGGTGTTTTGTTTTCGAAAGTCGCGTATCAACGAAAACGGCGGCAACAGTCTTTTCACAAGAATAAAATGTTGGCTCATGTCAATCATCGTTCACTGGGAAATTCACAGATTTGATCATAGAGCACTTTGATTATCGCTCTGAAGCATGTATGATCAAGTTGGGCCTGATCGGCTCGGGATACTCGGGGGGTCCACAATTTGGGAAAAACAAAACGTTTCATATCGCGCAAACGCGTTCCACGTTTCTAAGATGAGTGGCAATCATTACTAACAAACTTGGCCAAGTCTTCCAACACGGCAAGAACACGGCAACTACTTTCTGGGTTAGTCAGGGATTACATAATCGGGAAGGCATGCAATCAAATGATCATTATATCAATGCAAATCCAACGACAGTTCAAGAGTTATATTCTTTTATTACCTTCTTCTGTACACGTGGTGAATACAAAAATAATGTGGTCTGAATAACCACACTATATTATCTGTGTAAAAAACCTATTTAGTTACTAAGAAATTTTGTTCCATAATGTATAGAATAAAATAGCCTCTACTTTAATCACAATTGCGCTTGTTTTGCATTCTACTTTTACACTTTGTAATAAAAGAGCTAAATATATAGGTCATTTCCGAGACTTCTAACTAGTGCCACTGTTTCAAATCGAGTCCTCCATACAAAAATGAGTTTGAACTGGTAAGGGGAACATATATTCATATGGATGGTTTGGCGCGAAGACTCATTGACACAGGCAAAAGGCAACACGAAAATGGCCTGCTTTTACGCCACGATGAAAAAAGGTGACAATTTACGTAGCTACGTTATATTCCAATCGACATGAAAATCTTTTATTTTAACCCACAAAAATAAAATGGATCCAAAAAATAACATCAAAATCATTCTTGAATAAACGCTTCGATTAAGATTCAAGATAATAATCATTAAAATCTCGTCCAAGGTCAAAGTTACAGAAAGCACAATATCACGATCACGTGACTGTCACGTGCTGGTCACATGAAAAATTATGCATCTAAAAATAGCTCATCTGCGCTCTGCGCACGTGGTAGTGGGTACTAAATGAGTGCTCAAAAAGCTTATATTTATACACATGGTACGTGATGGATAAAACAACCTAAAAGTTAAATTTGCGCAGACGAGTGCTTAATTTAACAAGGAGATTCCTTTCTAACTGTTCACTAACTCTTAACAGCGCTAACGTGTCGCGCTACATTTCTTTTCTAGTCTATTTTCTTATCACCCAGTCTTATGTGACGAGCCAAGAGATAGTCCGCTTAGGTTCCAGTTTCTTTCAAAATATGCATCGCATAACTGATTATATCTACATGCTTGTGCACAACTCGTTCAACATTCGTTAATATTTAGACCTCTCGTTTCACTGTTGAGAACATTTCAGTATTTTAGCCCAGCTAACAACACTGAAAACTAAAAACACCTCGAGTTTTGATTTACACAAAATCGTTAAAGGTAAACCCGTACTCTTTCACACTCTATCGCCTGGGTTGAAATTGTGGTTTTCGACCACCCGGAGCTGAAGACCGCTGATCGTCCATTCTATTTGACTGCAAGCGAAGTATAAGACCAAAGAAGTCCTCGTCGGGTACCGTGGGCGCAGATGGTGGCGGCTCTGAGCGCTGATCCTCGATACGGTGGGACTGAGGAGGGAAAGCAAAGATCTCATATTATTGGTCCATCTAAATGCATGAAATTAAAGCCGTGTGACACGACAAGGCTTTGCCGGTTGGTACGTCAAATAGCCCTTTTCACGGTTAATTTTTCTCATTTGCATTACAATGTAATCCAACGTTGATGAGAGGCTATTTCGGGCTAAAACTACCAAATAGCCCGCAACTGCCTCGCATACATGCTAGATTTTATTGTAATGCAAATGAGTAAAGTTAACCGTGAAAAGGGCTATTAGAGCTTAACGGTAGGCGTGAGACTTGGTACATGATCGCTTTAAACTCCCTTCTTTCATGAGGACTTTTGAAAACCAAACCTTCTTCAAAGCCCCTCTTTCGCTTACTCTGTCGCGCGGAACGCGCCGGCGAAAGAAAACCTCGAGAAAGACGGCCACGCGATATGCTGAGAGAAGAAGCTTCTCGCCCCAAGGAATTCGCGCAGCTATTTTTTCTTTCGCGTCGCGCATGACGGACTAAGCGAAAGAGGGACCACTCGTAGTGTATCCTCAACCGGCCGAATGGACAAACTGACGTGACCCACTCAAAACTTGATACTCACTTGACTTCGAAGCACCATCTCATACAAATCTTCATCGCCCGGATTGTCGCCTTTCCTTGATGTTTTTCCTGGTTTAAAAGAGATATAGGTATATATGATTACAAAGTACATTAGCATAGTCTTACTGCTAATGGTTGGGTAGTCTTGTGGCCATATAGTTTCTTTACCAAGGAAAACGCGATGGCTGGCAGCCATACAAATTTATTAGAACAAAAGAAAGTGTTACATAGGAAAAGAGTTCAACTTTCACAGAGACTGGTTTGGGACGCCTATATGGCCATCTTTCATTGCTTTGCAAAATACACCGTACTTCATAGAAGTAGTATAGTGTATCTTTAATCTCCCAGTTTAAACATGTGACCTACTATATAATCACTCGCTTGACAAATTAATTATTGAAACAAGTCAATGTCCACTCCAGAGACATTTCATGGCAAGAAACAGGATTGCCCTACAGCCATGCAAAATCCGGTAATATATTGCGGAATTTCACTTTGAAAACTTGGCAGTATAACTGCATTTTGCACACTCATTCCACTTAAGATGTGTTTCTAAATTGGGCAGTTGCTAAATTGAGGGGAAACCTTATTACGCGAGCTAAGATTGCCCGTTTAAAAAACTGATTCAATACCACTAGGAATGTGGAAATCAATCGTACTTAACACAGGCATCTGAGAGGTCTCATCATCTGATGGAAGATCGCTTCGTTGTTCCTCCATTCTGTCGCCTTGCACACGCTCCACCATATCCAACATGTCTTCTGTACTTTTGCTTTTTTCGATTGGTTTAGGTAGCTCGCACCGCTGCTCGTCCATTCGGTTTCCCTGGCAACGGCTCAGGAACTCGAAGAAGTTTTCGTCCAGGCTGTTGTCATTTCGCTTCTGTTAAATGACGCAAATAGAAGGATTATCAGTTTATAATGGACATCAAATTGCTTCAAGGTTGTAGCGTGACCGAGTGGTTTAAGATCTCCTGTATGCCTCTGAATATTATTCTTACAGTCTTAAATAGCCAACCAACTGGTTCCTGCCCATTTGAATTCTTGAAATATTAATAGAAATATTTCTTTCGTTTGTTTGAGAGGCAACTTGGAAACTACAATGAGCGGCAAAAGTAGCTGAGATACTTTTAGAAAATGACGCTTTTTCGATATTTAGCCTCTTATTCATTTCATCTGCTTCTAGCGTTACTAGCGTTAATAACTTTAGACAAGGACACAAACGAGGCGAAAGGGTTAACACAAAGCAGAATTGACCCTTTCGCTTCGTTCTTTCGCCCCGAATTCAATGTTGTGCGGGTACTGTGGTCTGGCAAGCCTTAGAAATAAAAAACTCAACATTGTTGGGGTGGGGCGGGGGGAGCGCAGGGAAATGTTTCAAAGACGCTCGAAAAACAAATTTCATTGCGAAGTGCCTCAACACGCTTGTCACTAATTCTAGCTTTGAACCAAACCATTGTAATCATATAATATGAGTACTTTTTCCTGAAAATTCACATTATTGTAGTTATAAAACCTAAACTACATTTGATTGCTCTGATCCTACAAACCGATTATGTTTTCATAAAATTTGTGTTCGAACAAAGCTGATATTTGAAAAATTTCAGGCATTTTATGTCGATAAATATAATTATAAAATTGATAGCCCTAAAACCAATACTTGTGTATTATTTCTATTTTCGCTATTTAAGGTATGACAAAAATTTAAATTGGTACTTAAAAAAAATTCTGAATGATTTCAAGAGTTTCAAGAGTATATCCTTTTAACTATTTTTTCTCTGGTGTATCTTAAGAATGTGCTTTATCATGTTTATAATATTTTACTTCCGTCTTTGTATAAGCTACGCGAGAACCCTGGAGGAGGCCAGGCAATTGAGTTCGAGAGACGAATATTATGTTTTTGTATTAATATGTAAAAATCTGATTGCTTGCATAACCAATAATGAAATTAGGTCGGAAAAATCCTGAACCGAGATTTTAGCTTGTTAAGAACGAAAGAAGGCGACACACTTCAATGAAAAACAACTACATAAAACAGAAAATAAATTTAAAGAAAATGCACGAAAACCCATTGTGGGCAGAAAAAAGAGGTGGGAGATAAACGCCTGTTTTATTTCCATCCCGATGCGAGAGTCTAAAATAGTCCAGAAGAAAGAAAACTTTTACAGAAACAGAGAGAGTTCAAAGTTTGCAAAGTTCGCTGATCCATCAAGTTGTTGTATCTTTGGTGAAAGCGAATGACAGCTTTAAAATTACGCAATAACTCAACCTGGTTTTCCGTCAATATTGTTAATTTTTACTGAAGGACTCTTGCGGTATCACTTTCAAATTTTTCTCATACCATAAAATTTTAAAGAAACGCGAACTGAAATATTGCTTAATATTATATTTAAGAAATTGCCACGCTGGGCCGGGTTGTTCGAAAGCCGGTTAAGGTTAACCCAGGATTAAACGTTATCTGAGGCTTTATTTTTTTCAAAAAAAAAATGTTCACCTCTAACGTTTGGTGTACTACAGCTCAAAACTGAAGGGCAAACAATATAGACAGATTACCTAACCAAAAAGCTACAATTTAACTGAAATCAAAATTCTCGCTAACCCTGGGTTAGCTTAATGGGCTTTGAACAACCCGGCCCAGGTGTGCTATCGAACATCCTGAAAATACTCCAGCAAGTCACATCATGTTTTGGGAATGTCATTATTCTGAGATACTGTTTCCAAAAAATATTGTAAACATTGACAGGAAGTTTTAAGCAAACCACAATCTCTCCGCCGAACAAAACCGCACTTCATTGACTTTGCATACGCGTGATTAATCTTTGTAAATTACTCAGCCGTCCTCTGCGAACTGCCAACAATGATAAAAGAAGGAAAAATCTTCTTATAACGAGTTAACCACAAAACCCGTTTCCCGAAGATACACTCAAAAAAATCTTTTTATTCATTGATGAGAATTTTGCGGGTCTTCACCATCTTTACGAATCACCAAAAGACAAGTTCTGATACCGACGAACAAACTGGTTTATTTGAATTAAGTGTCAATTTATTTTTCAAAACGTAGCCGACCACAGTTTCTTCGTTGTGTTTGCTCGAGCTCCCTCTTTTTCAATGTGAAATAAGTGACAAAATAAAATAAACCAAACACGAAGCCTCAGCATGTTCGGAGAACGCTGTATTTTTCACTCGGCTGCGCACCAAACAAATGAAAAATATTCTGAGCAATTTTTATTGCCTACCTCGGCAGAGCGAATACGAAACTTGTACATCATCGTGATCCAATGGCTTTCTAGACGTCAAAGACGACGAACGAGCTTTGGTTGCACCCTGAAGAAAAAGAAAATCATATTAAGTGAATTACACTTCAAATTTAAGAGCTCAAAAGATAACGAGAAAGTCAGTTTAAGAGTGATATTTCAACTGGAAGTTAAGAGGAATTGTCCATTAACCGTGACCAGATCGTGGGCTGCAAAACATTAACAGCGATCTGGCGTGAATTTCAAAGAAACAACCTCGCACAGAATAATGCTGTGATATAATCACCTCAAAAAAGAAATTACATGGAAATATACTGTACACGGAACTTAAACCCGACTTTTCTTTTTCCAAGTCATAAACATAAAGCTTCGTTGACCATTGTACCCTTATCAAAACAAACGAGCTTTTTTTAAAACTACGATGAAAAATCGGCAGTTCCGTAGACTGCAGCAACCGTATTTCTTGCAGAATTCTGTCAGCGTACACATTTGCTCACAAACAAATATCCCGCCGAGCGCTTCTTGCTTTTAAATTAATTTCTTACAACAATGTAGCTGAAAGTGGACACATCACCATACCATTGGGTCTAATGAATTGGACACTCGAATCTTGCTGCAGACCTTTAACCAAAAAATCGGCCTGTTTTCTAAGAGACGCAGCTGTATCAAGCTATGTCTGTTCCAAAAGTCTAGATCACAAACTCAAGTGCTGCTTTTAAAACATAGCGCAGAACGTGCTACGTTGTTCTGTAAGAGGGTAAATATGACGTCACTTGGTTTGAACGAGTCAATAAAAACAGGAAGAATTAGCACTTATTCCGTTCACTTAAGAACAACTTGACGCGAGGGTCGTGAAATGTAAAAGTCAAAGAAAACACCCTTCGTTCGTGATAACTAATAACAACTCTTGCCGGCACTGATTTGCACTGATGTCAACCTTTCGCAAATATATTTTCTGTTAAAGGTCCTAGGCGAGGTGCCGATAATTCAACAGATTCTCGTAATTAATTAACAGCTCTTTAACGTTCTACGAACATCCGATCGTTAACTGACTGCAAATTGCCTCCCCAGAGAGCTATTAACAGTCACTTAACGAAACACAACAAGAAATAGGTCCAATATATTACAAGTAGATACCTCAAGTACACTTGTACGTGTTCTACGCTACCGGACTGGACTACCGGACTATCGACTACCGGACTACCGAACTGTAACTTAAAAGGTTGAACACCAGCACGAACTTAATTAAAAGGCTACTTCTGATATTCCACATTACTTTCTTTTCAAACTCATTGGTGATTTTTTCATGATTCAAATTGTCGCGCATAAGTAATTACTATGGGTGCTATAAATACAGTTGCGAAGATATTTCATTGCCAAATTTCATTACGATTAAATAC